>JAQZBX010039880.1:0-22875 GCA_029593785.1 Cabassous unicinctus
CCAGGAGAAGAGAAGCGAGCCATTCGCCTGATCGCCTACAGCTGACCTTGTGGAGGAAACAGGAGCTAAGCCCAGAGAGAAACGCAGCCCCAGGAAGAGAGGAACCCAAGAAGCCTGAACCATAGGCAAATGTCGGCCGCTGTCTTGCTCCAACACGTGACAATGGACTTTGGTGAGGGAAGAAACTTATGCTTTATGGCCTGGTAACTGTGGACTTCTACCCCAAATAAATACCCTTTAAAAAGAAAAAAAAGAAAAAAAGAAATAAAAGACACACAAATAGGAAAGGAAAAGGTAAAATTTTTCCTCTGTTTCACATCACACAGTAATTATTAGCAAATCCTGTCACCTGGGCCATCAAAATAGACCCACAGTCTCATAATTTCTCATTGCCACCACCATCATCTACTATCTGGATTCTTGTAATAACCTCTTAACAGATCTCCTTGTTTCTAGCCTTTCGCTCCTATGGTTTATTGTCCTTAGAGTAGCAGAGTGATTCCTTTAAAATACAAGTCAAATAATGTCATTCTCTGATTTTCATAGTAATGTTATTCACAATTGCCAAAAGATGGAAACAACTCAGGTGTCCATCAACCAATGAATAGATAAACAAATTGTGGTGTATACACACAATGTAATATTATGCAGCTGTAAGAAGAAATGAAGTCATGAAACATATGACAACATAGATAAACCTGGAGGACATTATGTTGAGTGAAGCAAGCCAGACACAAAAGGACAAATACTATATGATTGCGCTATTAATGAACTAAATATATTGTATGAACTCATGGAGTTAATAATTAGAATATAGGTCACCAGAATATAGAATGAAGGTAGAGAATGGGAAGCTGAGGGTTAATCTGTGCAGAATTGGTAAAAAAGTTGTTTGTAAATCTTTTGGAAATGGATATAAATGGTTAAAACATATGGTGTTTGTAAGTAGCAGTGCTATTGTATGGGTATGACAGTGGTTGAAAGGGAAAGTCCAAGGTCATGTATATTAGTAGAAGGAAAGTTAAAAACTGTAACATGGGGCTTTATAACATAGTGAAACTTCATGTGAAATACGAATATGGGTAATATTGTATATAAGGCTATTTTTACAAAATATAAATAAAAATAAACTAGAGAGAAGGGAACAGAAGAGCAGCTGTGTACAGCAGGGGAAGCAGAGAGAGACAGAGGTGATGACTTTTTGTTTGTTTTTTATTATTATTACTGGAATAATGAATGTTTTAATAGTGATTGAAGTGATGTATGTATCAATAAAATTGATAGAAAAATATGCTATCAAAGCAAACAAGATTGTTAGAGATATAGGATGTTAAATTTAAGCCCTGTGGTAATCACAAAAAATATCAGAGAATATGCAAACTCAAAGAGGTAGAAAGTAGAGTGCAGGTTATGAGGAGAGTAGGGAGATGATAAAGGAATTAATACAAAACGATGTAAGGTTTCTGATTGTGGTGAAGGAAAAGTTCTAACAGTGGAGGGTGGTGAAGGTACTGCTGCATTCTGAAATGATTGCTCCCATGGAATGGTATGCTTGGGAGGGTCTGCGATGGGAAGATTTATGTTGGATATAGGTTTCCACAATTTAAAAAGAAGATTAAAGAGATAATGACAATTAAATGCATGATACTGGATGGGATCTAAGAATGGAGAGGAAAAGGCTCAAAATGACATTGTGACTAAGGAAAACCTGCAGTAGAGAATGTAAGCTTTAAATCAGTGTAAATTTCCTGAACTTAATTGCACTTAGGGTGATTACGTAACTGAATATTCTTGTTCATAGGAAATGTGCGTGGAATTACGTGTGCAAGCCACTCTCAGATGTTCAGAGAACAGATATGGCAAAGGTGGCAAAATGTTAAAACTGGTGATGTGGGTGTCTGGGGTGTGGTGGCCTGTTGGCGCTCTCTGTGTGGGGTTTGTTTTGTTTTTGAAACTGCCCTGGAAGTGTGAAATTATTTCAAGCTAGTTTTTAAAAACCCTGCGCACCACGTACCCATCCTTCATGCGGCTGTGTGTGTTAGCCCTTGGGGGGTCTCTGTCCCCTAAGGCAGAGCTCCGTTTTAATGTTTCTCGACCCTCTTACAGGGCCTGTCCACGTGCCACAAGGCCACACCAGCGTCACCGTGACACCGCTAGCTCCAGCCTCCTCGGTCTCCAGCAAGGTGACAGGATCCCCTGCACCTCCCAAAGTGACCACACCAAGGGTCTCCACAAACACGACGCCCCCCACCCCAAAGCCTACATCCAAAACAGGCGTTTCCCGGAGCACACCCCAGGTGTCCGCGTCCACCGTCACCACGGCCCATAACAGTTCGGTGACATCTGTTTCTTCATCAGTGACAAGTATGTATTAAAATTGACCTGTTTTTCCTGTGCTGAAAATAGCCGTTAAATGCTACGTTTAGGTCGTCATTCCATTCCGCAAAAGTAAGTGTAGAAATTCAGACAGTGCTTTCCTGTTAAATAAATTGTGGAAATCATAGAGAGTCAAATGGCCTGGTATTCTTGTCTCTTGGGAAAATGAGTTTCCAACTTAAACATGCTAAGACCCTTCTTAAACAAACCTGTGTCAAGCCAGTCCATGAAGAAGTCATTTACCGTAAGGGAATTTTATTTTACCTGGTTTGAAAATGTCATACTTTTAACTCTACCTCTCTAGAGAGGAATTGAGCAGGCTCAGTCTACCTGGTTTCTAAACAGAAGTCATGATGAACTTTGGTTATAATCCATTTGGGTCATAAATACATTTTTAAATGATAGGAGATGTAACCATGTATGTTATTAGTATATAGTTCATCGTATTAAAGAGTCAGCACTCTTAATTTTTGCATTTACTTAAAATACAATGCCTGTAAACATATGAATTTAAAATCCTTTTAAGAAGATTCTCTTTGAAGTTACCCAGAGTTGAAGTGCTGTTTAAGAGCTAGTTGATTACATTAATTCGAACCAGTAGCTAACTTTATGGTTTCTTTTGTATCTTTTTGCATGTTTCTTCTCCACATAGTTTATTTTCCTTATTACTATAATGTACATATTGAAATCAGCTTTGATGTTCCAGAGGCTCTTGGGGTGATAAAACCAAAATAGTTGAAATTCTCGGTTTATTCCAAAAGGAGAAATTTCCATTAGAAACACACTCAGGCAGGCTGTATCCCGTGGCAAGGCCATGGCTCAGCTGCGCTACCCAGACCTCCTGTTCAGGCGTGACCTCTTCAGAGCACACATGAGGAAAAAAGATTCCCAGATCTTGCTGCTGCTGGGGATTTGGTAGCCTGTCCGGCTCCAGCATCCACACACGCCCGAGTGAACGTCAGGTCTGGGGTGGCAGGCACGGAAGTTTCCATCAAGGTGTGTATGTGGCTAGACGGAGGGCGACGACACAAGGGAGGCCAGCGGGCAGCTTCCTGGCCGAATCCCCTCGCCCCGCGCGCAGCGTGCCTACCCAGAATGCAGTTCTAGTGTATTACAGTCTTGAGGGAAAAGCACTACAGCCAATTTTGTTTTTTTTTCTTTTAGTCATAGCAACTGTTAATTCTAAGGAAAATAAAGGATCAAAATTTGATATTGGCAGCTTTGTTGGTGGTATCGTATTAACGCTGGGAGTTTTATCTCTGCTTTACATCGGATGCAAAACGTATTATTCAAGAAGAGGCATTCGGTACAGAACCATGTAAGTTTTGATTGGCCAGGACTTTGTTTATTTCTGCACTTCCGTAATTTAAATATCATGAGGAAATAGAGTCTGTTGTTTATATATTTGTAAATTTGAGTTATATTCCATTACTCTTCTAAGCCCAAAGTACGTTGTTTATGTACAAGCTTGTGATTAGAATTATTTGCAAATGAAAATGTATGTATGTACCTATGAAAAGGTTTGTATTTTATTACTGCCACACATTGTATACCAGACACCCACGTTTAGTTAACCCTTTTCATTTGTTTACACCTCAAATCATAACAGATACATCACTTCTCATCAAGCTCTTGACTTTGTAGGTCCTGTGTCTGTCAGTGCACTAAATATATCCTGGTACGTGAAGCATGCATAGTGCCAAAGTCAGTGGCAGGAAGCTTTTTCATAGTAGGTGCATTAGTTGGTTTTTGCTTTCCATGCCACAGACTTCAGAAACTAAAAAAATATTTCCTATAGCCTAATTTTCTCTGATAACTTACTATATTAAATGAGTTGTTTATATAAATAATAAACAGTCGATCCTCATTATTGGTGGATTGTGCATTTGCAAATTCATCTACTTGCTGTAACTTCTTTGTAACCCCAAAATCAATTTTGGGGGTTATTCACAGGGTGGCGAAAAATTTGAGGCACCTGACACTCATTCCCAGCTGCCTTCTTATTTCGGCTGTCAACTGTAATCAGATGCCTTTTCACAGTGTATTTAGTGCCATGTTTTTTGCATTTGTGAGCCTTTTGTTTGGGGATCTCTCTATTTAGAGCAGCCTCCAAGCACAGTGCTGAAGTATTGTCCACTGTTCCCCAGCGTGAGGAGGGAGTGGTGCCTTACGGGGAAAACGCGGGTGCCAGAGGAGTGCTGGCCAGCTGAGTTCCAGTGCTGTGGGCCATGCATGCGGGTGAAGGGACCAGCACCTTATTCAAGGAGCGCCACTTACCTGTCCCATGGGTTGTACGATGAAGCTGGCCTAACTTCAGGCTTAAGCGTTGCTCTTAGTGTCCTGAAGGCAATGTTTCTGAAGGGGGTTAAATGGGAGCAGACTCTAAAAGCTTAGGAAACAAAGAACCTCCTGGGGAATCTTTATTAAATCCTTATTGGATATGCAGTTTCCAAATAGTTTCTCCCATTGAATATGTTGTCCTTTCCTTTTATGGCAAAGTCTTTTGATGCACAAAAGTTTTTAATTTTGAGGAGGTCCCACTTGTTTAATTTTTTCTTTCCTTACTTGTGCTTTGCGTGCTTTCGGTGTAGAGTCTAAGAAACCATTGCCCAATACAAGATCCTGAAGACGCTTCTCTGCATTTTCTTCTAGCAGTTTTATAGCCCTGGTTTTTATATTTAGGTCTTTGATCCATTTTGAGTTAATTGTTGTATATGGTGTGAGATAGGGGTCCTCTTTGTTTTACATATTTACACCATTTGTTGAAAAGACTATTCTGTCCCCATTTGAACCTACTTGGCAGCCTTGTCAATAATCTTTCTTTTATCAACCCACAAAAGAAATCAAATACATCACAGAAATTGTGACGAAATAGAATTAATTTAGAAATGCTTTAAAATATTTAAAACCATTACATGTATCTAGAAATACTTGTCATCTATTTCTTGGTAAATTTTACCAACTAAACAGAAGGCACATTTTGATTATTGTAAATTAAATGTTACTCATTTTTCTTAATACCAATATTTGTTGATATGGTTGAGGCTATTAAATAGTGAAGCAATTTAAACTGCCTCAACTACAAAATATGTAATTTTAGCGTTATGGGCTACTTTTTTCTTATATATACCTCACCAGATAATGCTGCCCTGTGGAAGAAGCCAGAGTCCAGAATCCCTTCCTGTAAAGGCACTGCTCGCAGAAGCAGGGTCTAATAGGAGTCTTATTTTCATAGAGGAGTCAGTCGATGGTAAAAGTACCATATTTAGTCAACTGTAAGCACATCTTCTTTGGGTTGTTTTCTTCACTTTTTAGCATCTCTGAAATTTGGATGTATCTTACAGTCTGCGGGATGAGAAAGGATTGTGTTTTGGTTTAATTAGCTGTTTTTCAGTGCTTCATAAAAGTAGCATTTCAAAGTTAGTAGTTCCTTTGATGCTATAAAAAGTAGCATTCCATCAGTAAGGACTTAAGGTTTGCCCTTAAGGAATGTAGACCTCCTATAGCTAGTTTTCACTTATTGGATAACACTGGTTAAAACACTGATTGAAAGTTTAGCCTCTTTTTTTTTTTTATTTCAAATTCAAAAAAATAAAGGAAAAAGACAACTCAACAAGTTATGGAAGCATTACTCCTAAAAAGTTCTGTCCTGGCACTTCTATCTCATCTAATTTCAACAGCTGACTCAGTTGTTCCTCCAGTGTTCAGAACGGTACACAGATGAACACAGAGTAGTTAAATGACATAGTCAAGGTCTCCTTATTAGTGAAAAAGAGAAAAAAATGCTGAATCATATTCATACCTGACAAAACCAAACCCCATTTTTTTTCACCTTTAGCATTAATATAGTACCATCTTTGTTTTTGCTACAAAAAACATGATAATGTTGTTGTTAAATATAGTCTATAAATTACATTAGTTATATTTTCCCAGGTAGCAACACATTCTTATCACTTTGTAGAAGAACATTCCTGTATTTATATTATTAACCACAATGCTCATCTGCTGCCAAAATCGTTGTTATGTATTCCTAATATTATCCTCCAGCTCTCCACCAACTAACATTAACCTCCTAGACTACTCATTTCAGCCACAATCACATCCATAAGTCAACAGTGATTATTACACTCATCATAATGTGTCAAGTCCATCCATTAACGACATCTTTACATCTGACCTTATTAAACATTCTACATACATCCAGCATCGTCTGCCGCTTCTGAACCCACATTCCATCTCCCAACAGCCTATACTTCATAGTCCAACTCCAAGAGTCTACTCATTGTACTTAGTTCATATCAGCAAGACCATACAATGTTAATCTTTTTGTGTCTGGCTTATTTCACTCAACATAGTATCCTCCAGGTTCATCCATGTTTTCATGCACTTCCCCAATTGATTTCTTCTTACAGCTGAATAGTATTACATCGGCCGAATATACCACATCTTGTTTATCCATCCTTGACAGACACTTAGGTTGTTCTCATCTTTTAGCAATTGTGAATAATACCACTGTGAACATTGGTGTGCAAGTACCTGTTCGCCCCCTTGCTTTCAGTTCTGAATATACTCCTAGTAGCAGGATTGCTGGACATGTGGCAGTTCTATATTTAGTTTCCCGAGGAACTGCCAAATCTTCCACAGAAGTTGCACCATCTTACAGTCCCACCAACAGTGAAGGAGCATTCCTGTTTCTCCACATCCTCTCCAGCACTTGAAGTTTTCTCTTCCTTTAATAATGGCCATTCTGTATGGTGTGAGATGATATCCATTATAGTTTTGATCTGCATTTCTCTTAATAGCTAGTGATGTTGAACGTCTTTTCATGTGCCTCTTGGCCATTTGTATTTTCACTTTAGAAAAACGTCACTTCAATTCTTTTGCCTGTTTTTAAATTGGGTTGCTTGTCGTTTTGTCATTAAGTTGTGTGGTCTCTTTTTTTAAAAAAAAAAAAATTTATCTCTCCCCACTGCCTCGTTGTTTGCACTTGCTATATCTGTTCATCTTCTTTGCTTCTTTAGGAGGCACCAGGAGCCAAACCTGGGACCTCCGATGTGGGAAGGAGGCACCTAATTGCTTAAGCCACCTCCATTCCCTGCTTTGTTGTATCTCTCGTTATGTTTCTCCTCTTGTGTCTCTTGTTGCGTCATCTTGTTGCACCTAGGAGGCACCGGGAACTTCTGCTCCCTGCTTTGTTGTGTCTCTCATTGTTTTTCTTCGTGTCTCTTGTTGCATCATCTTGTTGTGTCAGCTTGCCACACCTGCCCATCGCACCAGCTCGCTGTCTTCTTTAGGAGGCACCGGGAACCAAATCACAGACCTTCCATGTGGTAGGCAGTTGCCCAATCGCTTGAGCCACATCTGCTTCCCTGTGTGATCTCTTTATATATTTATAAGTATATATATATACATGGAGATCAATTTCTTGTCAGATATGTGGTTTCTGAGGATTTTTCCCCACTGAGTTGGCTGTCTTTTTACCATCTTAACAAAAACATTTGAAATACAAAAGTGTTTAATTTTGAAGCAGTCCTATTTATCTGTTTTTTCTTTTGTTGCTTGTGCTTTGGGTGTAAGGTTCAAGAAACCACCACCAACTACAAGATCTTGAAGATGTTTCCCTACATTTTCTTCTAGGAGTTTTATGGTTCTAGCTTTTAAATTTAGGTCCTTGATCCATTTTGAGTTAATTTTTGTATAAGCTGTGAGGTAGAGGTCCTCTTTCTTTTACACACAGATATCCAGTTTTCCAAGCAGCATTTTTTGAACAGGCTGTTCTGACCCAGCTGAGTGGGTTTGTTGAAACAAACCCAACTTGACCATAGATGTGTGAAGGTAAATTCCACTGGTCAGTCTATCTTTATGCCAGTAGCATGCTGTGATTTTTTTTTACCGCTGTGTCTAAGTAATACGATTTAAAGTCAAGAAGTGAGAGTCCTCCAACTTTGTTGTTCTTTTTTAAGACATTTTTGGCTCTTTGGGGACCCTTACCCTTCCAGATAAATTTGGTAATTGACTTTTCCAATTCTGCAATGAAGGAGATTGGAATTTTTATCAGGATTGCATTAAATCTGTAGATCAGTTTGGGTAAAATTGACATCTTAATGGTATTTAGTTTTCCAACCCATGAATTCAGAGTATCCTTCCATTTATTTAGATCATCTTTCGTTTCTTTTAGCAATGTCTTATAGTTTTTCGAATATGGGTCCTTTATATCCTTAAATTTATTCCTAAATATTTGATTATTTTAGTCACTATTGTAAATGGAATTTTTTTCTGACTTCCTCTTCCGATTTCTCATTAGTAGTGTATAGAAACACTGTTGAATTTTGCTTATTAATCTTGTATCTACCACTTTGCCGAAATCATCTATAATTTCTAGTAGTTTTCGGGATTTTTTTCTGGATTTTCTAAGTATAGGATCATATTATCAGTGAATAGCAAAAGTTTTACTTTTTCCTTTCCTGTTTGGGTATCTTTTCTTTTTCCTGCCTAATTGCTCTAGCTAGAACTTCTGGCACCATATTGAATAACAATGGAGAGAGTGGGCATCCTTGTCTTGTTCCTGATCTCAGTGAGAAAGCTTTCAGTCTTTCTCCATTGAGTACAATGTTAGCTGTGGGTTTTTCATATATGCACTTTATCATATTGTGTTTCCTTCTATTCCTGTCTTTTGGAACATTTTTTATCAGGAAAGGATGTTGTAGTTTGTCAAATGCCTTTTCTGCATCTTTTGAAATGATCGTGTGATTTTTCTTCAATTTATTCATTTGGTGTATTACACTGATTTTCTTATGTTGAACCACTCTTGCATACATGTCATAAAGCCATTATGACAATAAAAAATTATTGATCGTGATAATAATTTTTAATGCATTTTTGGATTCTGTTAGCAAGTATTTTGTGGGGATTTTTGCATCTATTTTCATTAGAGAAATTGGTCTGTAATTTTCTTGGCAATATCTTTACTTGGCTTTAGTATTGGGGTCATGTTAGATTCATAGGATAAGTTTGGTAGCATTCCTTCCTATTCAGTTTTTTGGAGGAATTTGTAAATACCTCAAGACAAATGAAAATGAGAACACAACATATCAGAACAGGGTTTGGATGCAGGTCTGTTTGAATGCCTTAATCACTGTTTGAATCCTTAGCCACTAAAGTGTGCCAGATACTTAAACTACCCACAACAATGACAATTTTTATTGTGAATCTTGAAATTGTTTTATAGTCACTTTACTTACAAATATGAACATATAAGTCATCTTGATATTAATACAAAATATAAAGTAATTGTAACCTTTGATTTATTACAGTGATGAACATGATGCCATCATTTAAGGAAATCCAAGACCAAGGAAAGAAGAGAGATTGATGCAGCCCTATCAATTAATTTTGGTTTATTAATTGAAAAAAATTTTTTTTCTTAAAAATAGTATAAACAGGCCATGCATACAATGTACAATGTTTTATGCAAATGTGTAAAGATTCCTCATGATTACTAAAGGTAAAAAATGGTTTGTATTTTTTTAATGAAACTTCTGGAGCTTACAAACGGTTAATGTAGTGGTTATATTCACTTACAGCAAATACGTAGAAGGCTAGCACAGCCTCTCCCATTTTTGTGCTCACGTAGGGCCAGTTGGGAAGACATCTTCACTGAAGGGCAGGGTGCCACCTGGGCATGCAGATAAGGAGCTTGTCACGGCACTCGGGGTTCTGAGTGTCTTTGTTGCTCACACAAAGAATTTCAGTGCTTTTCAGAGCCAGATCTTAATTACTAATGCTACGCAGCAGAAATTGTACAGTTTAGTAAACCCAGATCCTAAGCATAATTTTAGTTTAGGTGTCTTCAAAAACCATCAACACCTGATATGCTTAAACTGTAGTAGTTGGCTTAGAAGTGCAATGTGTGCTTCAATAAAAACTTCAGTAAAACCAGAAACGTTATCTGGGCTTCGCCCTGTTAGAGATCATTGGAGCACTGGAGAGCCTGTATTTTTATTAATAACTTCCTCTGCGCTTTTCCTGGTAGTTGATATAAAATTCTCCTACTTCTCTCTGTACAATTTCAGTAAGTTGCTATGTTTAATGTGATAGTGTTTTAAAGACTTAGCTATTGGTATTAAATAATCCTGGCATTATAGGAAAGAACTCCTAGAAGTAGATTATTTGCTACTGTGAGAAGATTGTCGCCACTGGAAATTGCTTTTATGTCATATTCACTTTTTAATTTTATATTTAGTGAATTGTTTTAAGAGATGTAGAGCTGCTTTCAATATTCAGAAATGTCTGGTTGAGTGTAACCACAGCTACCTTTAAAAAAAAGTCCTTTATGTGATTTCCAAAACAATGTTAAGAATTCCGTATAGTTGAACTATAGATGAATGCTGTGTTTATCAAGCCAGGGATTATGGGGTTCCCCCAAGGATACCAAAAGCTGCAGGATGAAAATGCTGCATTTTCATGCTCTTTCGATTTTACTGGACAGATTTGGGGATAGGGCATTTTTATACTAAAACACAAATATATTTTGGGATGAATTATTTTGAAGTTTTAAAACAAATTTTTAAGACAAGAAATTTCCTGTTTCCTTATTTTGGTGTTTCCCCAGACCACTCCTGTTTCTCCTCTGCTGAAGAAGAGGTACTTTCAGATGTTAATGGGGAGAAAAAGCACAGTATTGTAGGGACATCAGTATTAGCGAATGTATTTTGGGGTATTTTCAGTTTTACAGTTTATAAACTAGTACTCAAAACTCAGGGTCAGGGTTAGACAAAACAGGTATTTAGTCATACTGTAAATACTAAGATAGGTTGCTTATCTTTGATGGCCAAAGTAACTCACACCAGTATCTAAAAGTCCAAAAATGAGGTAAGATGTCCTAATGAACATGCATCTTCATTTAACAGAAATAAAATATAACTTGTGATCAGCTTTTGGTTTGCAGAGAATACCAGATATATCAAGAATTTTGGTATAAAGTATCATTTCTGCTTGCTGTACATTATAACCATGGCGATGAATATGGATGATAAAAATTATACAAAATATGGATGTGAAAGGATGTATGTAACACATGCAATGTGGAGGAAATTCTGTGTTTAGAATAGTTTGAAAAAAAGATGTGGACTGATAGGTGAGTTGTATTTTACTAACTTGCCCCTAAATTGGTTATTCAACCACTGCTTTCATTTCTTTGCAAAATACAGTTAAGATATTTTTATGGTAATGAGGGCCTTTTACATTTAACTTGTTTATGTCTCCTGCATTCTTGATATTTCAGTGCTTCAAGTCAGATAGAATTTTGAGGGTAGGCCTGAAGTTTTTCTTGGATACTTGTTTCTTTAGCACTTTGAAGATATAAAACCACTTTTTAAGTACTAAATGTCATTATTTGCCCTGAAATAGCTTAATCTGCTTTGGGTTTGAAATAATTTTAGTTACATCTTTTCTCTGTACATAAGTAGCAGAATTTGTTCATTTTAAATACCAGTACATTGTCAGTGCTGTCAGGTTGGTTGGTTGTTTTTAAGGGAAATGGTGGTGCAAAGCAATATTTCGCTTTAGGACACATTTCTTAAGTGCAGATTTATCTTCCTAATTATGTTTACTTAAATAGATGTTCAAATTTGATTGCATTCCTTGAGAATGTATCTACTTGAAGCTAAAAGCAACCCAGATGTGTGTTTAAATATTAGGCAAAAGCCAATGTGGAATTTTAAAATTTCTTTGGATAGCCTGTAAGATGAATAATTGAAACACAAATGAGAGTTGGCAGTACATTACAGTGACACTTCTGTATTTTTCAGGAAAAAAAAAAAAGTAAAGCAAATTCCTGTTACTTTTTTCTTTTTATTATAGTGACCAGCTTTGGGTATTTCATTGTTACTGAAATCTATTTTTAGAATAAAATGTTGTTCTTCTCCATTTAAGAGTTTCAAATGTGTGTTTTTACTGCATTTTATTAAATTCAAGAGTAGTCAACAGAATTGAAGAAATCCAAAATAAAAAGGTAGATTGCAGGTGCTGGCAAACCTGACACAATAAAGCAGTGATATATTCCCAGTGTGGTCCCCAGACTAGTAGCATTAGCGTCACCTGGGAACTTGTTAGAAATGCCAATTCTTGGACTGCACCCCCAAACCTACCTAACCAGAAACTTGGGGGGAGAGCCCAGCCATCACTGTTTAACAAGTCCTCCAGGGCTGCTGTACACCAACATTTGAGAACCTCTTTTCTCAAGGATTTTCACTGGAAGCCACTTCTTTATTCTGGTGGGCAGAATTTTAAAAATCGATATCTTCACTGGGAAAATAAAAATCTACTACTTCCTAGAGAAATCAGCTGCAAATGTATTAACGTATAATATGGTTATTTTCAACAGTCATATTTTTCTTTTCACAACTGGACAATAATTTAACCATATCTGAGAATGACTTAAATATGTATTGTTATAACCTAGATTAAAAGCTGCATTCCAGGAAACCCCTTATATAATTAATAGTACCCATTAAGTTTCAGCTAATCGCTTTTTAAAAAATTAAGATATGTTTTATATATATATATATGTGTGTGTGTGTGTGTGTATATATATATATATATATATATCAAAAAAACTGCATAAATTAGAAGTGTACAGCCCAGTGAACTATCACAAAGTGAAAAAACAAATTGCTCTAACCCCTGTCCAGGTCAAAAACTAGAATATCACCAGCAATCCAGAAGCCCGCCTTATACCCCCTTCCAATCACACTCCTCCTTCTCAAAGGTAACAACCTCTTGATTTCTAACATCCTAAATTAGTATTGCCTGTCTTAGAACATTATATGTTGAGAGCACGTTTCTTTTGTGTCCAGGTTCTTTTACTTAACGTTTGTGGGATTTGGCCCTGTTGTAAGTAGTCGATGATTTGTTTTCATTGCTGTAGAATATTCCATTATGAACATACCAGTTTATCCACTGCACATTTGTGTTTCCATATCTGGTAATTACAACTAATGCCAGTGTGAACTATCCTGTATGTGCTCTTTGGCGCAACTTTGCGAGCATTTCTTTTGGATATGTATCCAGGACTGGAATTGCTGGGTCTTAGGGTTTATGTGTGTGTGGCGCTTTAGCAGATAATGCTAGAAGGTATTTCCAAGTGATCCGATGAGTTTGCAGCCCCACTCGTAGTCTGAGGGCTCCTGTTCCATATCCTTGCCAGTCGCTCTTGAATTTGTCCTTCTGGTAGCTGATAGTACTTGTATCCCATTGTGTTTTTTCTTTGCATTTCCCTAATATTAAGGAGGTTAAACACCTTTTCATGTATTTATTGGCCATTTGGTGGCTGTATTCTTGTGAAGTGCCTGTTCAAGTCTCTTGCCTGTTTTTCTAATGGGTTTTCTTACTGATTTGTGGTTCGCTACAGATCCTGGATATGTCATTTGCCAGTCATATGATGTGTAAATATATCTCTCCCACTTTATAGCTTAATTACTTTTTTCCCTTGAATGTCTACTCCTCTGCACTTTTTCTATCATTGCCTTAGTCTGTGAACTTTTTAAAGAACAGTAACAATGTATAATCTCCAGATATACTTGCCTCCATTCTTAGGTTGCCATCATTCATTCATATTGCTGCCAAAACTGTCTCATTATCTGACTTGACTTTCCTGTTTTAAACATATTGATGATTGCAAATATATTTCTCCATCTAGTTCTTTTATCACTACTCTGCCTTATCTTTCAACACACTCATCCATAATCATCCTTTATTCCATCCATTTAAACTATTTACAGTACTCTAATATGTTGGAAGACCATTCTCTAAAAGTCTTTTACATTTCTACGTGTATGAACGAGGTACTGACTGTTCTTTGCCTGGAACTAATTTTCAAGAATGATTGTTTAGTGAACACCTTGGAAGATGGTACTAGTATGTCCCTCTGGAGCAAGGGAAGGTTGCCCACAGCTCTGTTAGATAGATTCTCCTTCTTAGAGCAAAGGATAGCATGGTCACTATCCATTATAAAAGGTAATGTTCTCTAACATCACAGTCCTCCCCTGTAAGGCAACCCACTGTGTGACAGAGGGCATTGGACCCACTTTGCATCAGCCTGTGGGCATTGGGGCTTGGAGATATTGTGCAAAAAATACCGATGCTCTACTGATATTGCTGAGTAATCCACTGGTCTTTTTCTGACTCGGAAGTCTCACGTCTTCTGCCAACATCCATGAAACTATGGCAGGCTAATTTAGCTTGTGTGTAGGTAAAACTCTCACACCCTTCACAGTTCTTGACAATATTATTTTTAAATATATTCATAAGCTGTTTTCTGCTTTCAGTGTCTGTCATCTTACATCCTCTGAACCTTAATCACTTTTAATCCACAGGAAAATTTTTGTTCTATGCAAGGAATTGGTTCTGTAATTGGCATATATAAACTACATTTTCATTGGATATATTTATAGCAAAAAAAGCCTTTTATTATGTCCTTTGAAAATGCTTCAAATGAAATGTTATTATTCTTAATCCTTGCAAATTTTGTTTGTGGGAGTAGAGATGAACAGCAACTTCCCAGTAAATTTTATATACAAAAAGAAACATAAATACAATTTTATGCCATCTACTCTGCCTTTGTGTGATTTTACAGATTCAGTAGTGGATTTGTAGTAAAGTACAGGGCACAATTTGATAGATGTTTGGATATAAATAGCCGATAATCTCACTAAAATCTTAAGAGAAAAATGCCTTTCCTTCCCCCATCTCAGGGGAAAAGGCCTTTCTGTTCACAAGTGTCTAGATTTATCACCTCCCTAGTACTAAAAGACCTTGCCCATTTTTATTAATAAAATGTTTATCATCACTTTTTAAAAATTTTCTTAAAAACCAGTGGGGGTGTAAACAACCTGCTAATAATGAACATGGAAGTTCTTATAGGCAGTCTCACATTAGACCCCACTATAAGCCTGTTTAGAATAATCAAGACAGAAATTGACTCTCATGGGAAAAAACTTAAGAATCAGAGAGGGGAAAGCGGATGTGGTTCAAGCAGTTGAGCTCCTGCCGACCACATGGGAGGTCCCAGGTTCAGTTCCCAGTGCCTCCTGGAGGAGACAAGCAAGACAGCGAGCTGACCAGACAGGCTGGTGCGGCAAGCTGATGCAACAAGATGATGCAACAAAGAGGAAACACAATGAGAGAGACAACAAAGCAGGGAGTGGGGGTGGCTCAAGTGATTGAGCGCCTCTCTCCCACATGGGGGGTCCCGGGTTAGGTTCCTTGTGCCTCCTAAAGGGAAGATGAGCACACACAGAGTACACAGCACATGGACACAGCAGACAGTGACCTCAAATTATAGCGGGGGGGCGGATAAATAAAAAAAATAAATCTCAAAAAAATCAGAGAGGGTTATAAAGGGCTTATCCAAGACCTTATTAAATGGTAGAACTGGCTTTAGAGGCAAAGCCTTTGGATTTGAAATTCAGGGCTTTTTTCACTATGCTACACAGCTACGTGGCTTACAACCTACTCACCTGTTAGTCTTCATTGTCAGAGCTGCTGAGGGGTAAAAGCTCCAAGGACTCGCTGGTTAAACTGATTTGGACTCCAGTATACCCGAGACACCAGAACCCAGCACCATTATTACCATAATAAACATTATTACCATGGTTTTTCCATTTCTACCAAGCTATCTAAACCTTCCCTGAAAAAGCACACGTCCCGACAGACTAAAAATGTCACTCCTCTCACTGAGTTTTTTAAAATATTAAATGTTACGTTAATGTGTTTACTGTATTTTTAATGAATTTATAAATATTTTTAAAATTTCTAATTTCCCACATGGTAAATATCAATAGATAAAACCTGCATAAACACAGTTCAAGGTCCTCGATTTTCAGGATTGTAAAAGGAGTTCTGAGACTAAAAAGCTTAAGAACTGCTACTATACACTAATAGGCTTATTTTACATTAGTCGGGGATACTGATTGAAATGTTACACTTACAGAAAAAAAAAGTAGGGCGAACTTCAAAGCAGCCAGCCAGTCATCCTTTGACTACGGCATAAACGGCAGCCAGGTAAAAGGGCTCTTCAGGCTGTTTAGGGCTGAACAGGAGAGAGAGCTTTTTTCAGCTCCAGTACTTGTCCTCTTTTCAGAGAGAACATGGAAAAATGCCCAGACAGAAGCATGACAGATTGCAATTCCTCCCATTTGGAAACACAGAAATACTATTTCCAAACACAAATAAGAGAATAGAGAGGGGGCTGTTTCCGTTTGGCTCGTGGGGCTTGAAACTGAGAGCTGCCCCTGCCGGCCAAGTATGGGGATTTTGAACCGAGTCCCGTTCTTAGTGCTCGGATGTCCCGACCTGAAGCTGGAGCCGCCGCCCTGGGTGCACATGCATCAGCTGTGACGGTGTAGGCTCCGGTAGTGGTGCCTTACTTCACCACCTGAGAATAATTCATGATGTTACTGTTGAACCTCCAAGTGCTGGCTCTGTGACCGATGAACATGGGCGGCAGAGCCCAGTAGCCTTCCTGGCCTACAGAGTTAAATGGGCACTATATTATGGAGGGGCTTGCATCTAGCTTCCTGTTCACAATGGGAGGTTGAGGATTCATAATCATGGACCAATCAATGCACCTAACATTCAAAAATTCAGTAGATTTCTTCCTCTATTCATTGGATTTGTCTGTGTCCTATTTTGTTTGTTTTTTCATGGCTAGAGTATTTATGAGAATGAAACTTCCAGTCTGACAGGTTAGAGTGCCTTTTGAGAGGATATCAATGGATACTGGATTTGCTCCTGTTAATGAAGTTTTACAGGCTGTACCAATCCTCTAATATGAAATGTGGAAAAAGATGAAAAGCAGCAGAGGAAGAAACATCTAGTGAAAACATAGGAAGCTTAAAGCTTGGACTAGAATTTCCTCTTGGTAATATCAGAGACACAATCTCATCACAGCATTTTTTCCTGCTGACCTATGCTGGCATACCAACAATGTTAAGCGGCATTTTCTTCTTAGTGTTTTTCATTTCTAGAAGGAAATAGACTCCATTTCTACAATTATAATATTGAATAAAGTGATTTTTTTATTTTTACAACTCCCTTAACAGTTTTTGGAGATGGCATTTCTGATTTTCAGAAGTTAATGTAAAATCTGGAAGTGAGATTCTGTAACCTGAGAACTCTGGACAGCTGATCAGCTTTACTTATGTTGCTTTGCCTTTAAAAAGAGTATGATATAGTATGTTATTTCAGATGTGTATGTATGTAAGGTTGTTTGCTGAACAATAAGATGAAAAGAGCAGAAATATTTTTTCTAATTAAAAATAGAAAACTGAAGTATGGTTTAGCAAGAAAAAAATAAGTAAATGTTCTCAAGTCCCTCCCACCCAGACCACGTACAAGTCACAGCCCACCACTTAGCTCCAGCAGTCCACATCGTTTCACTGAGCCTCAGTGTCCACATTTATAAAACAGGGTTAATGTGTCTCCTAGGGTTTTAAGGATTAAATACATAAAACTAAAATGACATTCATCCATTTGTTAACGTAACGAGCACCTTAATTGTGGCAGTTTATAGTGAAAAGAAATCTAAAACCCTACTCTGATATAGATACAGAAGAATTCAGAAAGTGGGGAAAGCATAAATTACAATACTATTTACTTATATTTTATTCAATATTTTTACTGACTATGAAAAGCACAAAATTCCTTATACATTATTAAAACTGGCTAGCTGAATAAAGCCAAATAAGATGATAAACACTCAAAGCTCAAATCAAGTCAGTTATAGTTATACTAGATGGTGGCTCACACAATTATTTTAAAAAATATTAATAGTTTAACAGGACAGTTTTCCAAAAAGCACAAGCTATGGAGTCAGACTTATGTTTGAATTTTACCTTGCAGAGTTGTTAAGAAGATAAGAGCTTATGTGCTTAAAGTATCTAGCACTATGCGTGGTACATAAAGTATCCTCAAAAATACAGTAATTAGGAAAAAAAAATTGTTTCTAAAAAGTTTTTAATAGCATTCCATGATAAAGCTGATTAATTTTAAGATTTAGACAAGCTGGGTTGTTTTGACTAAAGGATTTTTTAATTTACTCCTAACGGGAGCTAATAATTCCTTCGGGAATCTTAACAATTGCAGGTTTGAAGACAGAGAAAAGTTAATGTTATCTACCTCTTAAATTTGGAGGGGCAAACAACCCCTTCCTTGCCTTCCCTCTGTAATGGCAGCAAGGGACTGGGATCCCTCTCTCACTGACATGGGGGCTTGCACCTAGGTGTATGTATTTGGACTTAAATGCATTATCAGGACATCAGTATGGAAATAAAAGCAAGAGAAGAGATTGGAGGGCAGAGAAAATTTAAAAGGCTCTAGGGAAGCGGATGTGGGTCAAGCGACTGGGCTCCTGTCTACCGTTTAGGAGGTCCAGGGTTTGTTTCCCAGGACCTCCTGGTGAAAAGCAAGCTGGCCTGCGTAGAGTGCTGGCCCACGCGGAAAGCTGGCGCAGCAAGATGACACAACAAAAAGAGACATAGCAGACCAGGGTGCTGAGGTGGCGCAAGAGATTGAGCACCTCTCTCCCACTCCGAAGGTCCCAGGATTGGTTTCTGGTGCTGCCTAAAGAGAGAAGACAAGCAGACACAGAAAAACAGAGAGAGCAGATAGCAAGTGCAAAAACGGGTGGGGTGGGGAATAAAAAGTAAAAAAAATAAAGATCTAAAGGAGTTGTGGAGTGAGGAGAAAAACGGAATTTTTAATATTAGACCTCCTTATCCATCCAGCCTCAGAAGTGCCATTGAGCCAGAAGACCTGGAAAAGGGCAAATATGACTGGGCCCCAAAACGAGGTACTACTATTTCCTATACCCTTTCTTATCCCATCAACGCCTATGTAATGAAGTGATTGCACTTTTTTTTAAAGTCCTAATATAGATTTCCCCAATTTTAAGAGTTTTTTGATACTGACTCATTTTTAATTTAGTTATATTTGTAATATACAAAGCAACTAGACTAGCAACTATTTAAAGGAATTCTCATAAATCACATTACTATTTTAAAAACATTTATTTGCTTCATGAATTCAAGAGTGAGTATTTGAGTGCTTACAATGTGATAGATACGTGCTTATGTACATTATCTCAGTTTAATTCTTATACCCCTATGAAGACATACAAAAATTATCTTTTAATTCGGGAGAAAAAACATTTTGATGATGTCTTTTTAAAGCACTTTATTAAGATATTTCTCACAAATTAGGGAAAAGTTTGTTTACCAGTAGAGAAAAATTCCCATTTTACAACACAAATGAAAAGCACCAAAGAGAATTTGGCACCATAACTCTGGAAAACTCCACAGTTTCTGGTTTCCAGTTCTTTTAAATTACACTCCTATGGAGTACTCAAAGATTTCAGGAAGAATACCAAGCACAGTAACTGCTGAATGATACATCAGAGCACTGTGATTACGCCTTTAATTCCTCATATGTTCACACATATATACTAATATAGCTCATCAAACATGAATCTTCCCTTGCAAATAAGCAGAGATTAAGATTAAATGATACTATCAATTTTTTTTTTTTTGGAAACAAGATTTACTAGTACCAAAGCAGAGTAGAACACATGAATGTTACTAAAAAACCAATAAGCCCTTCTTTACTTCAGATGGCTCCAAATTGTCAGTATTTTAAGGACTTTTCTATAGACTAGCATATAGTCTATTTTTCTTTTATGAAAGAAATGTACGAACAGTACCCTTTATTATACCTCTGCAAATTGGGCATTTTCTTAGAGAAGGGGCACACTCCTGGCATACTACCAGATGGCCACAAGGAATGAATACAATAGAAACTTCTTTGTCCATACACACTTTACAAGTTCTTTCTTCTTGCAACCTCCTCAATTGTTCTTCCAGTGGCAAACCTAATAACCAAAAAGAACTTCAGTGAAACGGAGTTTCTTTCTACTTAAATTCCCATTAAAAAAAATAATGAGGGTAACATTTCATGCTGGTTTTAAGTGTTAATTTTTGTTTTACCTGAAACATCTTCTGTTGGAATATACTTCATATTCTTTTCCACTGAGGAAAAAAAAACAAAACAGAAAGCATCACCCTACCAAATACAAAACTGCTTCACCTACTATCAATTTTTTTTTTTTCATCTACTACCTATGGAACAATGTAGATTCTGGCTAAACATTATCAGGAATTGTTACATTTAGTCTTAACACTTGAGCAATAAAAAACTTCACTCTTGGAACAAATGAAATGTATAGTTGTAATTTGCTAGCTGGGTTTGTCAAACACAGAGATGAACACAATCCTAAGGGTTTCTAAAATAATTTTCCCAACAAACTCACCAAATAAGTTCTTATATAATGTAGAGTCAATTTCTTTTAGACAATTTTTGAAGATGTTGGCTGCAGCATTTCCTTTAACTAAAACAGTATCAATCAATTCTCTTGCTTGTAAAGGTATCTGTGTTTTTTGTTTAATAATATCATGTTCCTGTTTATTAATTACATTGGCTGTTAAAAGATTATCCAGGATAGGAAGCACACAGGTCAACTGCTGAAAGAGAGCCATTCTATTCTTCCGAATTAATGACAGGTCATCTTCATTTTTAAAAAAAAGAAAAAGAAAAAAAATTAGATTTTAAAGTCCTCCAACTATATTCATGTAGTCACAACCAACCAACCTTACAAAAATTTTGGCATTAAATAGGAAGTTGAAGGAATAAAGATAAAATGACTTCTTTGCCTTTAAAGCCAGTCATTTGGAAAACAAGATTTAGTTACGACCAATTATACAGCACATACAGGGTCTGTGTCATTTTTAAACGTCTACATATTTATACCTCTTAGAATCCTGCTTTTCCTTTGTTTTCTTGAAAGAAAGCAAAAAATTTTAGACAATAGTAAAAATTCCCCACCTCTATATTTTTCCCCATGAAAATACTACTTCTATTTGCATTTTATCATGTTAGTTTTATAAGCACTTCCAAGTAAATTATCTCATTTGAACCAACTATCCTGTTCAATAAACAAGGCAGGTATGATTGCCTCTCATTTTCAACTACAGAGAAAAAGACTCAGAAAAGAATGAGTGATCTGTGCAAGAGTACGTTGCAGAGCCAGGTTTTCTTGAGCAGAAGAGCTTGAGCTATGAAGTCAAGACAGACAAAGCCACTTACGAGCTCTGTGCCCTAACCTCCGTAAGCCTGTTTCCTCAAAGAGCTGTTGTGAGGATCAAATGAGATCACATGTAAAGCATTTAGCACTATTTCTGGCACATAGTTAGCTACCATAATTATTATGTAAATGTGGAAGATTCTACCCATTTAAAAAGAACTGCAGATTAATCAAACCTATCTTTTAAACAGCAAATATTTTTTGGCTTTCTCCAAGTACATAAAATTCCACACCTAATTTCCTACATTTATGGCATATGGGCAAGAATTCTTGGAGTATTTTTCATAAAGTTCTTACTTTCAGTTTCCCAGTCACCAGATTTAACTGCATGTTTTAAGCCCCTCAAAAAAATAAAAAAAGTGCATCTCTACAAGGTAGAAGCTCAGTTTAAAGAGAAATAAATTATAAAAAGTTTCTTTTCCTTCCTCTTTTACATTTTTTTAAGAAGTTATTCTTTTCATTCTAAAATTATGAAACTCCCTCCTTCTCTGGCAGAAACTTTTATCTTCTACCTTAACAAATTCGCCTCACTGCTAACAAATTTGTTCTTCACAGTTTTCAAAATCTCCGTATGAATTCCACAAATCAAGACTATTCTTTGACCCATACAAAATAGGAGAAAAATCACAAACCTCGGTGTCTAGATTATTACAATGATGACAATGAGCCTTAGCTGGGAGTCATCACTACTTAAGGATCTCTAAATCTCATTCTCAATCTTTCACCAAGCCCTTCCCACACCGCAAATCAATCTACTTAATAGAAAAACAAAAAAATGTTTGATGTGTTAGGAACTGTGCTAAAGTGTTTTATTTGCAACATTTTATGTAATTCCTATAGCAACCCTATGGAATTAGTACTATTAATATCCTTAATTTGCAGACAAGAAAGCTGAGGCCTGGTTAAATAAATTGAAAAACTAGTAAATAACAGAGCCAGGATTTAAACTCAAATCTGTCTCAATCAAGAAGTCAACCATTTTGCTACATGACTACAGAATAAGGGTCTGCTAACCTTTTCCTATCTTTACTTATAAACTTAAATAGAAGTGTTTCCAGCCCAACCCCCCCAGTTTACACCATCCATGCAGCCTTTAACTCTGCTGGCTCTGTCACAGTCTTTTTTGCATACTAGCCTCCTTAAGCAATCTCAGTGATTAGCACAGCATTTGGCACAGGTGCTCATGGTCAACAAATACTTGTTGAAGGAGTAAATGATTGACTTAATGGGATCTAGAACAGGGGTGCTTAATCTTTTTTGTTCCATGGACCCCTTTGCCAGTCAGGTGAAATGAATACTACTGTATA
>JAQZBX010039881.1:0-22869 GCA_029593785.1 Cabassous unicinctus
CTCCCCCTTGCTATGAGGTCTTG
The DNA here is from genome assembly GCA_029593785.1 of Cabassous unicinctus. Classification (NCBI taxonomy): domain Eukaryota; kingdom Metazoa; phylum Chordata; class Mammalia; order Cingulata; family Chlamyphoridae; genus Cabassous; species Cabassous unicinctus. The sequence goes on from JAQZBX010039881.1 coordinate 24, forward strand.
CCGCATCAGCCCACGGCGCCGCGCGAGCCGGCCTGCCCTCACAAGGAGGCGCCGGGAATCGAACCCGGGGCCTCTCATATGGTAAACGGGTGCTCTATCCATTGTGCCACACCCGATTCCTGCCGTGAGGTTGCTGCATCAGCCCACCGCACCGCTCAGGCCAGCATGCCCTCACAAGGAGGCCTCGGGACGCGAACCCGGGCCTCCCATATGGTAAACGGGGGCTCTATCCACTGAGCCACACCCGCTTCCCCCTAATGCACTTTTATAAGCTGCATATATTCCACTGCATGTGTATACTATTCCCCTACTAGGTGGTTTCCAATCTTTGACTATTATAAACAGTGCTGCAAAAAATGTTTTTATCCATATACAGTTTTATACATGTACATTTAGGAAAATTCCCAGAAGTTGGATTTCTGGTTTAAAGGATAAATGTATCTGTGCCTCATAGACAATTGAATCCTTATCTTCTCACTGATTCCCACTGTCACTAATCTAGTTCTGGACCTACATGACTGGGATAGCTTCCATTCTAGCTAGCACTGCTAGAATAATCTTTCAAAAATTACACACTGTTTTTCATTATCCTGCTGGAAAATTCCCAATAGTCCTCCCTGCCTAGCAAATTCTTTAGTCTGTATTTAAAACTCACAATGGTCTGCCCAAATGTAACTTCCTTTCTTACCAGTCCTTAGCCAGACAGGGTTGCTCACTGCTTTCTAAACACAAACTGAACTTTCCTTCTTCCAAGCTTTTGCCCATGCCTTTCTCTTCAACAGAAAGGCTCACCCTTCATTCTGCCTATTCAAATCCTATTCATTTTTTTAAGGTTCTTCTTGAATGCCACTTCCCCCATTGAATCTGTCCTTACGCCTTAGCCAGACGTGATTTCACTCAACATACACAAAGCACTTCATTTAAATCAGTCACATGGTATTTACCTTATAGTGCCTTCAACTGTAGTAATGTCTCTATTTCACCTTCCACACTAGGAGGCTGTTAGCTCTTTGAGGGTACAGACTATGCCTTCTGTTTCTTATATTTCCCAAAGTGCTCTTCGTGGTATTTCACATACAGAAGTCTCTCCCTAAATACTCAGAGACTGACTGTTTATTGAGAGAAATCAGCCTTTCAGCTTGACCCCCACAACCTGATGCTGGGAAAGGCTTAGAGGGAAATGAGGAAAGCATATAAGGAACTGTTAAATACACATGTGTGCAGCGAGGCAGGAACTCACAAAGAAACACATGACCTGCTTCCGTGGAAGGCTGGCTCCCAAATCCCATCCATTTTAAAGCAGTTACAGTATTAATGACAACAAAACTGGGTGGAGCTCAGCAAGTACTTCATCCCCCAGAAGGTCTGCAATTTTTCAAAGCCTTAGTTGTTTTATTCTATGAACCACAGATTTTCAAAGAAAGTTAATGCAAAGACACTGGGTAAAGACTATGATAGAAAAAAAGGTTCTTCTCAAAGGAAGGTCATAGTCATAATCTCGTCTAGAAAAAATTTAGATTGGGCATCAGAAGGTCTGGTTTCAAGGCTGAGAAGTTACCCCATGTGGGCACTTCATCTAAGAAGAAAGTTGTTTTTCCCATCTACAAAAAAAAACAAACAAAAACTTTCCTTTACAAGACAACTTTTTTTTCCCTTTAACTTATGACCCCAAACGTGTTTTTCTGTTCATAACAGCAGGAATAACCATGCATTAAGGAGAAAAGGATGGTGTTTCCATCTTTCGTAATGTAATATGGGCTGTTTAATTATCTTGATTCAGCCTAGAATCTAACAGGAAAAGTAAAACTCAGAGTCAGCTTGTGGCTGATCATAGAAAGGGTTGTTTTCAGAAGATGAGGACCGACCTCCTTTGACAGGCACATCATAATCCAGTGGCGGCAGCATCTGGCCTTGCCCCAGGTTCAGTCCACTCTCCCTATCAAACGCTTCTTGCATCTTTCCTCTCCTTCCCCTCCAGTTCAAGCCATCATCATTTCAAGCCTGAATTCTGGTGAAAGTAAAGTCTCCTAGCTAGACTCCCTGACTCTGGGCTCTCCCAGGACCCAGAATTGACAAATGCCAACGGCCAAGACCCAGTATTGTTAGTGCCAAACTACATGCCAATCACCTTCCAATTGCTAAATCCATGGGTCACTCTCCAGTCTTTACCTTATTTGACTTCTCTCTACCACCTGAAACTGCTGAAACCATGCTGTGCATCTTTTGGAAACCCTCTCTCCTCCCTTGGCTTCCATGACACAGTCCCTCCTGACTCTTCTATTTCCGTTGCTGATTCTTCTTCTACCATCCGTTCCTAGTTCTCTTGTTCTCTGGCATTCTGACCTCTGCCTACTTGCCTTCTCTTTCTACATGCTTTTTCTGATCAACCTCATCCACTCTTATAGCCTCAACTTGCTTCAGTGTGCTAATCCTTCTCAACCTGACATCATCCCCAAGTCCCAGACCCAACCCAACATGGATGCTCCAAAGTTACCTCGCAATGGCCGTGATCCAGCCTGTCTGAAATCAGACAGTAGCTTCTTCCCCCTTTTACAACAACTTGCTCTTTCTCTTTAATTCTCTAGTTCAGCTAATTGTCCAGGTCATACCAGCTTCAACTTCAAATCTTTCCTCTCCTTCCCACCCCAGATTTAATTGGCCACTAAATATCACCAATTCTACATTTTCCATTACCTCTTCTGCACTCCAATCATCAGGGCCAATCATCACTGACTCATCTGGGCAGGATAATGACCTAATTGGTCTTTGCCTGTTTACTAGTTCATTCCACCAGGGTTTCTCATATTGCAACGCAAAACTTGACTATGTCACCACCTCACTGAAAATCTTTTAATAACTCCTCATACCCCTTGATACTTGGGTCCAAATTACCTTTTCAGTCTCATTTTCAGGCATGACCAATCTGTTCTACCCCAACCCCTTTGGGCCCAGAGAAAACCTACAATGTTCTGTGTAAGGAGTTTCATACAGAATTCCTTTTTCCCATCTCTCAGATCATCACATACAGAGAGCCTACTTTGTGCTCATTCCCCTCAGAATCTATTTGGCAAACTTGTACTCTTTCTTCAAAGACAGGACAAATATCATCTCTTCTCTGTGGCCTTCCCTGACCTCCTCTCTCAGTGGCAAAACCATTGGCCTGCCTCATTTGTGTCCCCAGAACTTTGGTCCTAGTGCTGTTAGAATGCCGCTCATAAGAATCCTGCATGCTCCTGGAAGGTAGGGACAACTAGTATTCATTTGTGTATCTCAAGTGCCTTGCACAGGACCACCAGACCTATACATGTTAGACTGGCACATCCCTAAATTCTACTCTTAACATGAAGACAGCAAGTTTTTGAGATCAGCCTGATTGGAATAGAGATTCTAGGCATGGAAGGATGGAACCCCAGTAAGGAAAGATTTTGTTTTGCTGAGGGCCTTCCCAGTATCCTTCAAATCTTACCGGTGGTGCCTGCCTACTCTGCCAAAAAGTGAGGACACCTCTCAGCCAGGTCAGGCCTTCTCTAAGGACATAACAGATGTGCTCTGAAGTCCTGAAAGGACTTCACTGTGACTTCACTCTGACTCACAGTATTGCATTTCCCACTGCCAGCCCCTCATGGTTTTGCCTATGAATCTAAAGTTGTTTTAAAAACAAATGAGTTCAATGGGAGGGGCAAGATGGAGGCAGACTAAGGGGCTTTAAGCATCAGTTCATCCTACAGGGCAGTTAGAAATCACCCAGAGCTACTTAAAACACCTGTTTGGGAGGCCCAGGAGACCAGAACATCCTGCAACATCCTTGAAAGAATGGAAGGAGGAGACTGCCCATCTGCAGAGAAGATTCCTGAGTAAAGCACTCTATGCCATGGACGCCAGTGCCCATCCTCCACTGGAGGTACAAGCAGCCTCAGGAGCTATTCTGTGGTTGGAGTTGGAAGCTCTACTTTCCAAAAGTGGGGGAGGAAGAGACAGTCGGGCACCAATTCCAGCTACTGATTAGTAAATTTGGCTGGCTACAGTATAATCCTAAGAACAACTAAAGTTTGAATCTGTCCAAGTTGAAAAGCGGCCAATAGCCTCCATCTTAACTCTGCCTCTGGCATGAGGGGAAGCAGGGCTGATTGAAAATCACAGAGACATTAGGGACCACTTTCTTTCCACCCAGATCGGATTGTAGCACTAGCCTAAGCTCCAATCCCACATCCAGCAGACAGGAAGCCGGGGGGACCTGCGCAAGTCTCTCCGAGCAACTGCAGGCACTTTCAGCCTACACAGACTGGATACTCGGACATATGTAGCTCCATCCCTGCCCCCCAATAGGATAGGAGGGGAGCCGTGTCCCCTCAGCCTCTCTGGGCAACTGTAGGCGCTTTCAGCCTGCACAGACTGGTTTGTTAAGTGCCTGGGCTCCACCCCTGCCACTCTGCCCATAGGATAGGAAGGCCTGGTGTTTCCTCAGCCTATACGGGCAACTGCAGGTACTTTTGGCCTGCACGAACTGGACTGCTGGATGTCTGGCTCCAACCCACCCCCAACAGGACAAGAGGTAGGTGGTGTCTCCCCAGCCTCTCTGGGCAACTGCAGGTGCTTTCGGCCCACACAGACTGAATATTCAGACACTATAGCTCCATTCCTAGCCCCCAACAGAACAGGAGGGGAGCTGTGTTTCCTCAGCCTCTCCAGGCAATGGCATGCACTTTCGGCCTGCACAGACTGGACTGCTGGGCACCTGTGGATCCACCCCCAAACCCCAATATGATAGGAGGGGGCTGGTGTTTCCTCAGCCTCTCTGGGCAACTGCAGGTACTTTCAGCCCACACAGACTGCTCTGCTGGGCATCTGTGATTGTATCCCCACCCCTTAAAGGACAGAAGGGACAGTATTCCCTCAGCATCTCAAGGCAACTGCAGGTATTTTGGGGCCACACTGATTAGATTGTTGGGCATTCCAGAGAGTCCACCCCCACCCCTTGTAGGGGACGAAAGGGGCCTGTGCTACGTCAGTACACCTGGGCGACTGCAGTCAGTTTTGACCTGCAAGTGTAGTTTGCTGCCCACACCTGCTGCTCAATCCCCACTCCAGGCAGGGGAGGAAGGGGTATGAAGCTTCATTAGTCTCTCTGGGCAAGTACAGACAGCCTGGATTACTACAAGCAGCTGCGGCTCCAACCCTACCCCTGGCAGAGGAGAAAGGTGGGGGAAGCTTCAACGGTTCCTGGGGCAACACGGAAAGCATCAGCCCCCAGAGCTTACAGTACCAGCTACATCCTTGGCTCCTACTATACAAACAGCAAGGGAGAAAGGGCAAGAAAGCCCTAAACTAAAGAGAAAAACTGTGCCCAGAATAAATACACCTAGTAAGCCAGATGCCAAGATATCAACAAAAAATTATAATCCAAACCAAGAAACAGGAAGATATGGCCCAATCAAAGGAACAAGATAAGCCTCCAGATGACATAAAGGAGTTGAGACAACTAATCATAGATGTTCAAACAAATCTCCTTAATAAATTCACTGAGATGACTACAGAGATTAAGAATATTAAGACGACACTGGGTAAGCACAAAGGAAGAATTTGAAAGCATACATAGAAAAATAGTAGATCTTATGGGAATGAAAGGCACAATAAATGAAATTTAAAAAACACTAGAGAAAATAAAAAAAATAAAGTAAAAAAAAAAGAAACAAAGAAAAAAACACCGGAGGCATATAACAGCAGATTTGAGGAGACAGAAGAAAGGATTGGTGAGTTGAAGACATGGCCTCTGAAAGCAAATATACAAAAGAACAGATAAAGAATGGAAAAAATTGAACAGGGTCTCAGGGAACTAATGACAGAAAGAGACATGCAAACATACATGTCATGGGTGTCCCAGAAGGAGAAGAGAAGGGAGAAGGGGCAGAAGGAATATTTGAAGAAATAATGGTTGAAAATTTCCCAACCCTAATGAAAGACACAGATATCCATGTCCAAGAAGCACAACGTACTCCCATCTAAAAAAATCCGAATAGAACTACTCTGTGACATTTACTAATCAGAATGTCAAATGCCTAAGACAAAGAGAGAATTCTGAGAGCAGCAAGAGAAAAGAGATGCATAACATATAAGGGATACCCAATAAGATTAAGTCCTGATTTCTCATCAGAAACCGTGCAGGCAAGAAAGCAGTAGTATGATAAATTTAAGATATAGCAAAAGAGAAACTGCCAGACAAGAATTTAATATCTGGCAGGGTTCTCTTTCAAAAATGAGGGCAAGTTTAAAATATTCACTGACAAACAGAAACAAAGAGTTTTTAACCAAGAGACTGGCTTTGCAGTAAATACTAAAGGGAGTACTACAGCCTGAAAAGAAAAGACAGGAGAGAAAGGCTTGGAATAGAGTCTAGAAATGAAGATTAAATCAGTAAAAGTAACTAAAAATGTGAAAAGAATGGTGAAAATAAAATATGACAGATAAAACCGAAAGGTCAAAATAGGTGAAGTAAGAACTACTTTTACAGTAATAACATTGTATGTTAATGGATTAAACTTCCCAATCAAAAGACACAGACTGGAGGAATGGATAAGAAAATATGAGCCATCTATACGTTGTCCACAAGAAAATCACCTTAGACTCAAGGGTACCAATAGATTGAAAGTGAAAGGCTGGAAAAAGATATTCCACGCATGCAGTAACCAAAACAAAGCTGGAGTAGCTATTCTTATACTGGGTGAAATAGACTTTAAAAACAAAACTGTTATTAGAGACAAGGAAGGACACTATATATTAATAAAAGAGGCAATTCACCAGGAAGAAATAACAATCATAAATGTATATGCACCTAACCAGGATGCCCCAAATTACAAGAGGCAAACATTGGCAAAACTGAAGAGAGAAATAGGTATCTCTATAATAATAGTTGGAGACTTCAATACACCACTCTCAGCACCAGATAAAACATCTGGGCAGAGGATCAATAAGGAAACAGAGAGCTTGAATAATTTAATTGGACTAAACCTATTAGACATCTACAAAACACTGCGCCCCCAAACAGCAGGATATATATTCTTCTCAAGTGCTCATGGATCTTTCTCCAGGATAGACCATATGTTGGGTCACAAAGCAGATCTCAATAAATTCAACAAGATCGAGATTATACAAAGCACTTTCTCTGATCATAATGGAATAAAGCTGGAAGTCAACAACAAGCAGAAAAAAGGGAAATTCACAAATATATAGATATTAAACAACATACTTTTAAATAATCAATGGGTCAAAGAAGAAATTGTGAGAGAAATCAATAAATATCTCAAGATAAATGAAAACCAGAACACAACATATCAGAACCTATGGGATGCAGCAAAGACAGTGCTGAGAGGGAAATTTATAGCCCTTAATGCTTACATTAAAAAAGAAGAAAGAACTAATGACCTGACTACAAAGCTGAAGGAACTAGAAAAAAACCCAGCAAACTATTCCCAAAGCAAGCAGAAGGAATGAAATAGCAGATGAGAGCAGCAATAAATGAAATTGAGAAGAAAAAGAGAATTGACAAAACCAAATGTTGGTTCTTCGAGAAGATTAGTAAAATGAACAAACCCTTAGCTAGACAAAGAAAAAAAGAGAGAACATGCAAATAAATAAAATAAAAAATGAAAATGGGGACATTACTACTAACTCTACAAAAATAAAAGAGATCATAAGAGAATACTATGAACTGTACACCAACAAACTAGACAATGTAGACGAAATGGAAGAACTGAAAACTGTGACATGAACAGACATTTGCACACTGATGTTCATAGCAGCTTTATTCACAATTGTGAAAATATGGAAACAACCCAAGTGTCCATCAGCCAATGGAATGGAAAAAACAAAATGTGGTATATACATATGATGGAATACAGTAAGAAGAAATGCAGTAAAAAGAAATGAAATTGGGACACAAATGATAACATGGATGAACCTTGAAGACATTATACTAAGTGAAATAAGCCAGACACAAAAGGCCAAAGATTGCATGGTCTCACTAATATGAACTAAATACAAAGAATAAATGCATGGAGTTAAAACCTAGAGTATAGGTTATTAGGAGATAAGAGGAGGGCTGAGAAGGTGTACTGATGCTTAATGTATGTAGAAGTTTTAATTTGCTTATAAAAGTGTGGAAATGGATAGAGCTGATGGTAATACATTATAGTGAGTAGAACTAATGCAGCTAGTTTATTAATGGGATTGTGGCTGAAAAGGGTAGTCTAGGGATGTAAATATCAATTGAAAGAAAGCTAGTGAGTAATCTAGGGACTGAATAGCATAATGAACCCAGAGGTGGATGAGAATTGTGGTTAATAGTACAAATACAAGAATGTCCTTCTATGAACTAGAACAAATGTACATCACTATTGCAAGGTGGTTAAGAATGTGGAGAAGCATGGGAAAAATACAGTTAATGTAACCTATGGACTGTAGTTCAATAGCAATACTGTAATATTCTTGCATCAATGCCAAAGATGTACTGTGTTAATAATAGAGGGGTATGGAAAAAATATACCAAATGCATGCTATAGACCGTAGTTAGTGGTAATAGTCTGATGATATTATCTTATAATCTGTAACAAATGTTCCACAACAATGCAGGGTGTTGGGGGAGGGGTGTTGTATGGGAATTCCACACACATGCACGATTGTTTTATAAGTTCATAACCTCTCTAATAAAAATATATTTTTTAAAAAATTATTTCAAAAGTGCCTAAGGAGAACAAGTTCTGAGACTAATAACTGAGAAGTGAATTCAATTTTAATTCTTTCAAAAGCTCTGATTTCTGACATCGAGGCTCATTGTGTCCCAAGTTTATTGGATTCCTTCCACTGTAGCCCTCAAATCTCTTTAGTTAGGTCCACCTCAGACTTAAGTCCAGGCGATGTTTGAAAAAGCCCTAGGCCAATGGCTCAGTGATAGGGCCTGGTTCTATCAAGTAATAACATTTGCTGAACCTGAGGTAGGAGAATAGGGAGCCTGGGGCATGTGGAGAATCAGGTACTTAGAAACCTGGGGCAGGTAGTCACTTATCTAGAGACCTGGAGTCATTTATCTAGAAACCTGGGGCAGGTGGAGAGTCACTTATCTAGAGACCTGAGGCAGGTATCTAGAGGCCTGAGGTAGGTGGAGAGTCATTTATCTATAAGTCTGAGGCAGATGGAGAGTCAGAGACTCCCTACAGTGTAGAAAGACCAGTAGCTGACAACAAATTATGAGACTGAGATTTCTGGAGAAAGACACCTGCTTGCAAGAGGTAGAAGCCTAAGGTTATGCAAATAAAGGCTCAACTTATCCAGTAACCCGCCCCTTGCCCAAAGACTTGTAAGAATCCAACTAACAACCCCTCGAGGTTAGCTCTCCCCTTGGAGGCTACCCATGTGCTTCTCAGCACACGCCCCACCCACTTGCTCTCACTTTCCTTCCTTTAACACTGTTCAACACTTTAACACTGTTCAATAAACAATATTGTTGCCTAGCTGTCCTTGAATTCTTTCCTTTGATCGAACAAGAACCCTCACCTTCAGCTATCCCAAATGTTGTGCCAGGCACTGTGCTAGGTCAAGTAAGTCTTAGTGTCTGCCCTCGGTAGCTCCTACTGCAGAGACAGAAGCATTTAAACAAAGCAGACATGAGGAGTATGCAGTGAGTTCCATGATGGACATGAACGCCAGGGTGCAGGGGTCTTTGGTCTGGTTCTAGAAATGTATGCTTGCTTCAATCAGTCTGCCAACAAGTGTTTATTGAGCTCCTACTGCAAAGTTCCTGCCCTCATGGGATCCAATTTTAACAAATGGGATTTCTATCGTGTCCCCTTGTACTGGAGAACCTTCTAGTAGCAGCATTTCTCTAGGATTAGGGTCCAGCCTTTCCCTAAGTCAAACCTCCCAGGAACTTAAGTTCTGTCCTAGGAATGGCAGTCCTATTACTGGGCCCCATTCCCTGATGCTGAGCGCATGCCTGCCTTCCTTCCCCTATTGACCTAGAGCTGGAACACCTGAAACTGTCCTTTGTCTACTTGCAGTTGTTCAGCAAGTCATTTAACCTCTCTGTGCCTCAGTGTCTTCATCCATAAACTAAAGATAACAATACTATCTCCCTCCAAGGCATACTGTGAGGAATAAACAAGACTTGCCCTGCAGATGCTAAGTACCCAATAAATCAACTATGATCATCATCATCATCGTTATCTTTATTACTAAGTTCCCCACCACACTGTCTGCCTCATCCCAGGACTTTCCCCACCTCTTGACAAGGTGTGAGCCAGGGGCAGGAAGGGCCCCCTCCCCAGCCATCTTCCCCTACCTCATAGGCTGGCCCAACCAGACTCAGCTATGGAAACCAAGTACCTCTCAGTGTCAGGTAGCCATAAGCCAGGTTGGCCAAAGCCTGTGCACATTTCCAGTGTTCTTCCCCGAAAACAATCCGAGAAAGGATGACGCAGCGAATCAGCTCCTTGTTTGCTTGGATATTCTGTAGAGAGCAAATACATTGTTATGCTTTTTGGAAAGGAGGAAAATCTCCTGCCCATGCTCTTGTCACTGGAATATAGGACTGAATTCACCTTCCATCTTTTTTCCCTTGTCTTTCCTTCCCATCCTTTGCCCAGTCCATCAAGTCCTGTTGGCTCCACCTTTATCCCAATCCTAAAATGGTGCCCTTCTCCTCAGTTCTGCTACTGATGCCTAGTCCCAGCCACCCTCATCTTTTACCTGGTTGACCACACAGCCTCTCCCAACTGTCTCCACTCTTTGCCCCACACCCCCATCTACATTAGACATAAAAGCCAGAGTGATCTCTTTTAACCTTTTCTTACGGAAAATTTTGAAAATATATAGAAATAGCCTGGATAATGGATCACTTAGCTTAGCTTCATCATCAGTCATCTACTCAGTCAATCTTGTTTCATATCTACACTCATCTACCCACCCTTCACTTCCATTATTTTGAAGTATATCCAAGACATATCATTTCATCTATGAATATTTCAAAAGTATCTATAAAAGATAAGGATGTAAAAGACATTACCACAAAGCCATTATCTCACCAAAAATTAACAGTATTAAATATGTAACCTCATAAACCTAATAATTATTTCATAAATCTCATATTTTTTTTGCTTTACTCACAATCCAATTATAGTTGATTTGTCTCTTAAGTCTCTTTTCATCTATAAGTCCCCCCTCTACCTCTTGTTCTTTTTCTTGCAAAAAACTCTTTGTTGAAGAAACTGGGTCATTTGGTCTATAGTGTTTCCCACAGACATGAATTTTTTGTATGGCATCCTCATGGTGTCGTTCAATGTGTCCCTCCATTCTCTGTTCTTCTTTATATTGATAGTTGAATTTAGAAGTTTGATTAGCTTTAGCTTTGATTTTTTTTTTTAAGCAAGACTACATCATAGGCGGCAGTGTGTATTCTATCAGAAGACATCTAATATCTGAACGTCTCTCTTTTTCTGAGGTTAGCAGAACTGGACGGATTAATTCATAAGGGATTGTAAAATGTTAATACCCTAATCCTCTCATTCCTTCTTCATTTGTTGCTGCAATAATTCTATAAAAAGAAACTTCCCCTTACCCATATTTTTGGTTACCCAATAGTACACTTCATATTAGGAAGGCAGGACACACGATTTATTCTTTTCCTTTTTCTAACAGCTTTCAAAATAGTGAGTTCATTCACTAGCATCCTCTGATGGTGACCAGTGGTTTTTTTAATTATTATTATAAACTTCTGGATTTTATACTTATTTGATATGCCAGCATATTTTTTAAAACAATTTTTCATTTATAAAAAATAATTAAACCATGTGACTCTTCTGCTTAAAACTTTCTTACAGCTTCCCACTTTTTATTTGAAATAAAATCCAAAGTCCATACCACAGCCTCCAAGACTCTATATAATCTGGCCCAACCCTAATCACTTCCCCAACTTCATTTCCTACCACTCTCTCCTTCTCTTCTTACTCTCTAGAGATATACTGACCAGCTGTTCCTGAACATGCCAAATCCATCTCTGTCTCAGGGCTTTTGCACTTACGATCCCCCGGTTCACTCTCACTTCATCTTGTTCATCTCAGGGAGGCCTGGCTTGGCCCCCCTACCAGAAACAGCCTCTCAGCCCACCACTCACTCTCCTTTTAGCTACTATTTTTTGCTTGTTTGTCTATTATCAGTCTCCTCAAAGAGAAGGTAAGTTCCTTGCAGGCAGAAGTTCCTTCCCTGTGTTCACTGCTGTATGCCCAGTGCCCGACACAGAAGAGGTGCTCATTCAACATTAGTTGAATAAAGCATCTCTCTATTAGCAAGGATATGGATGGTGTGGGGCAAGGAGCCACCCTGCCCCCTAAAAAACTAACAGGCGGAGCTCTTAAGAAATCATAGACTTCAAATCTTAGATTTCGGTGACTTTAAAAACATACAATTTATTGGCTGCACCAATAGGCAAAGTCAAGTCTCTATTTGCAGCTGAGGTGAAAATAGCAAATCAAGGAATCAAAAGCCTAGAGTTTCAGTTCCATTTACTGACTGCATTGGTTTGGACAGACACTTAATCGCCCCAAGTTGCAGCTTCCTTTTCTGAGATTTGGAAACCTATACCATCATCTACCTCACAGGGGAGGAAAAGAATGAGTGAGCATCAAAGTGATCCAAATTTGTTAAGAGCTACCTACAAGTAACACATTGAAAGAGCAATATACAGGTGCAGCAGTGCCTTCTGTGAGTCCAAGGACTGCTCCCTCCTGCCCCCTATCTCCTACCCAACCTGATGCTTCACCTGCTCCCTGCTCAAATATACTCATGCAAGCAATGTTAGAGAGAGATTTCCCCTGGTGCTTAAAAAATATCCATTCAGTCAGAAATTCTGAGTGTGCACCTGGGGCTGACCACTGAAAATACTAAGTTTTATTTTGAGGGAGAAGCATAAAAACCATGAAAAATGACTTGAGTTTGGGTTCTGGGTCTGGTCATTCTGCATTCATCTTTTCCCAAATTCCTGCCCTTCAGAAACTGAAATAACCAGCATGAGCTAAAGAGGCTAATCTAGTAGTACTGCTGCTGCTGTTGGCAATCCCCCCGGCCCTTTGAGACTGCGTTCACTGAGCTGGGTGAAAACCCTGAGACTGAACTCCTAAAATCTTGACCTTTATCATTATCCAACCCGGCCAAGGAATTTCAAGCCTTAAAAGCCTACACTTGCATTCCATAGTAGAGGGCATTTGTCTGTTTCCAGAAATGATCCTTCCAGCCTGGATTTGTAAAATACTAATGGGCCCAGTCCAGAATGGTTCTCTTTTGTAAGTCCCCTAGGTGAATTACAGAAGACTCATCTGGGGAGGTATCACCTTTTATCGTCTGCCTCCAGGGTGCCTCTCAGCCTTTCTAAGCCATATGCAGACCTTTCTGCCACATGTGTATCTTAAGATCATTTTCTCCCTTGGCTAGGAGGTCAGCCTATGAATTCCTCTGCTTATAAATCATGCTCTGGAAGCAGGCTGGTACTTGTTTCTAACAATGAGGGTCATTTTCTAGCTGTCTCAGGTTCCTGAACTTGGAACACTCTTGCTTACATCCTTGCTCTGAGATCCTAGTTCCCAAATTCCCAAGTCCTTGACTCACTCCTAGAAGCTTATACCTGGACTCTTTGACTTCTGCCAGTACTTCCTGTTCCTGATCCTTTGGTTTGCTTATGATGCCACTGTAATCACAGACATCTTGCCTGTATTCCTGCCAAACCTGAGCCTAGACCTCTGCCTGGCTACACTTTTTCCCAGACTTCTGCTTCAATATCTTAACTCTCTTGTTACCCAAAAAGATATCATCCTAGAACCTTTCCAGGGAAACTTTTTTAAAAAGTTAATTAAAGGTAATCAAACAGCAGCAGGAAGAACCAAACATCATTTCTGAGTTTAAAGCTAGGAGCATGAATACTCCAAGGAGGAAGGCACAGCGAACCATGATGGAACCAGAAGGCAGGCTGGCTATGCCACTACACTTTGCTTTGTTCTCTCCCACTAAACAAAAAAATACAATGCCTTCCTCTAATTCATGCACTTCAATCTGCAGTTAAAGCAGTGCTTCTCTAATCATGGTTTTAAAATGAAACAAAAACCTATTAAGTTCTTTGTTTACCATTTTTCCTTTAATCAGCTCAGCTGTTTTCTTCTGGGATTGGGCTAATTTCTCTCTGGGAAAAGACATACAGTCTACAGACTTCTCCTCGATTTTTGTGTCTTCTTCACTCTCTCCAGACCCATCAGAGGGATACAATTCATACGTTTGCTGGTGTGCTGGGATCTTGGTTTGATGTGGTCTGTGGGTATCAAGGGGGAAATGGAGTCAAGAATTGATTTTTGCACATCTCAAGCAAGGTAAAATTGCTTGGTTAGCTATGTTTCCTAAAATGTACTTAAAGGAATAAAGCTAATATCATCCTCAAAACCCAGCATTAGGTAAGTGGATGTGGCTCAAGCAATTGGGCTCCCATCTACCATATAGGAGGCCCAGGGTTTGATTCCCGGGGCCTCCTGGTGAAGGCAAGCTGGTCCGCACAGAGTGCTGGTCCACGTGGAGACCTGATACAGCAAGATGACGCAACAAAAAGAAATACTGAGAGACAATAAGAGAAAAAGCAGACCAGGGAGCTGAGGTGGCGAAAGAGATTGAGTACCTCTCTCCCACTCTGGAAGGTCCCAGGACTGGTTCCCAGTGCTGCCTAAAGAGAAGACAAGCAGACACAGAAGAACACACAGTGACTGGACAGAGAGCAGACAGCAAGTGCAAAAACAATGGGGGGGGGAGAATAAATACATCTTTAAAAAAACAAACAAACACAGCATTAGGACAGCTATGTGGTAGTTCGATTAAACTGAGCTGGAGCTCCACCTACCTGTGCTGGAGTGGCAGCTATGCTGCTTACCAATGGCCCTAAGCCAAGTTATTATTTAATTTACTTCTCTGTAAAATAACAATATCAGTACCTACATGATGAGGTTATGAGAGCATTAAATGAGATAATATGTATAAATCACTTAGTACAGTAGGAAGTACACTTAACATTAGCTATTGTTATTATCATTAGCTCCATGACTTGGTGTCTTCATCGATAAAATGAGGGTGTTCAATTGGAAGATCTCCAAGAACCTTCTGGTTCTAAATTCTGATATAAACCAGGAAAGAAAATGGATATGGTGAAATAAGGGAAAGAGAACTAATATTCTGAGGCTAGACTTCACATGTCCTCTTTTCATAAATCTTAAAAAGCTTCAAAATGTAGTGGCCAACAAGGTAAAGAGGATATGGGTCCCATCAGGAAGAGGGGAGGGACCCCTACACCAGATCAAGTGCAGATTCAGAAGTGCAATGGCCCTTTCAGTCGTGTTAGGAATAAATGTGGTAGGAATGAGTTGAGTGGGTTAAAAGTCTCTCTCATTCCCACAAAATGTAGATCTTTGAATTCAATGTTGAACACAATTGTTCATCTTATACAACCAATTAACCCATATCCTAACAGTACCAGAAAAATCATTAAAGTGATCCAGAAGAAAAAGAATTCTGAAAATTTAAGTGCAACAATAAAAACTTTATTTCATTATTAAATAAGGTCTCCAAAGGCATCTTTTACATTCACAATAGCTTTTAAAAGTCCATACAGAATTTTTAAAATAACATTTATCTTCCTTTTTTCTGATTACATAAGTAATAAATGTTGACTGTGCAAAAAAGGAAAATTCAGAAAAGCATGAAAGGTAAATAAATGTCAACTGTAGTCCTTTACATCTGGTTAGAAAAATGACATGCTGATACCCATCCAGGGTTCTGTTCTAAAGAACTTATCCAGAGGCATGCAGGCAAACCAGGTCATGAAGAGAACAGAGCAACATTTCCTCAGGGCCAGGCCCAGGCAGAATCCCCTCCCGCCCGCAGACAGAAGCTTGCATTCAGAAGTTGCACTAACTCAATGGAAAAGCCAGGGAAGATTGGCGATGTGATGTTATCAGAAGGCAGGTCTTGAACTTGCCTCTTCTCAGCCTGGTAAATTCTGTATTCTCCCTTCAAGATACAACTCAGATGTCACCTCTGCTGAAAGCCTTTTCTGACTGGAGTAGAGGTTGACATACCGTCCAAGGGGCTTGCAAATATTTGCCCCCAAATCTCTACTCCAGTGCACATCACATTATATTCGACTTTGTTTCTTTGTTTCTGAGTCTTCTTTGCCTTCTAGCAATTAAACTGTACCAAGGAAGAGGCTGAGGCTCTTTCATTTCTGAAACCCTGACACCCAGCCCACAATTAAAACACAAATAATGGTTTACTAAATGATAAATTATGAATTTATCATAAATTCTCTAGAATGCTTGAAAAAATAGTGAGGGTAGAGGAAATCTGTGTCAGGAGACTTTAATTCTAGAAAACTAATACAAAAACATTTAGTCCCTCAAGATTTGGCATGGTCTGCATATTTTACAGACATGGAGCAGAAGGTAAATCTATGAGGGCCACCAAAGGGACTCCTAATTACAGATATTAAAAATTATAAGCCCAAATTATTTTAAATTGAGCCTCTAATGTAATTATGCTAAGACCAAAGGCAGCAAACTTCAACAGCAGATACCTCAAAAGAATGAGAAATGCTGAGGTCTTGACAAAAGATTTGAGAATATAAAGTCTGGAACTAGCTTTGAACCACTTGCTACAAAGATGGGTGGAGTATATTGATCACTTAGCTATCTCGAAGACACAATGAATAAAAAGAATAATAAAGCTGAATGAAGGGCCTGTCTTGCGAGGTTTATACTTACTCCATATGTTGCCACCATAAATATGAATTCTGGCTAATTTAGTTCTAAGAAATTCTGTGAACTCCAGATTTTTAAAAACTACTGAAGACATGAAATATAGTGAGTTTGAATTGAGGTGTGTCTTCAGGATAAAATATACATTGGATTTCACAATGTGTATGAAAAAAGAATATAAAATGTCTCATTAATAATTTCATATGGTAATATATACTGGGATAAATGAAATACAGTGTAAAAATGAAATTTACCTGTTTTTACCTTTTTAATGTAGCCACTAGACAATTTAAAATTACCTATGTAACATTTGTGGCTTGCATTAAATTTTTATTGGACAGTGCAATGAGTTGAATTGTGCCCCCCCAAAAAGATATATTGAAGTCCTAATCCCTAGTTCTTGTGAATATGACCTTATTTGGAAATAGGGCCTTTGCAGTGACTGGATTAGGGTGGGCCCTAAATCCAATGACCAATGCCCTTATTAGAGGAGAAGAGGACACCCAGAGAGAGAAGGGAAGACAGCCATGTGACAATGGAGACAGAGGATGGATTTCTACAGCTGCGAGCCAAGGAACACAAGGATTGCCGGCAACCACCGGAAGCTAGGAGAGGACCATGGGAACACTGGCTTCTGTTCAGCCTCCAGAAGGAACCAGTCCTGCCAACACGTTGACTTTGGACTTTTGGCCTTCTAAACTGTGAGAAAATACTTTTCTATTATTTTAAACCACCCAGTTGTGGTAATTTGTTATGGCAGCCCTAGGATGTTAACAGACAGCATGGCATAAAGCAGTAGGTCTCAGGTGGGGCTGATTTTGCCACCAGGGGATATGTGGCAATGTCTGAGGAGAGAGGGAACTCTACAGGTTTCTAGTAGGTGGAGGCCAGGGATGCTGCTAAACATCCTACAATATACAGAACAGTCCCCACAACAAAGAATCATCCCATCCCAAAATGTACTAAAGGAATGAAGAAGGGCTCTGGAATTAGACTGCCCAGTTTGAATGCCATTTAATAGCTATGTGCCTTTGGGCAAATTGCCTCATCTACCTTTGATTCAATCTCCTCATCTATAAAGTGGGATAATATCAGTATCTCCAGGGAAGCAGATGTGGCTCAAGCATTTGGGTGCCCACCTACCACATAGGAGGTCCTGGAATCGGTTCCTAGTGCCTCCTAGAGAAGACAAGAAAGCAAGCTAACACGATGGGCTGGTGCAGTGGGCTTGTGCAACAAGATGACACAACAAGGAGACACAAAGAGGAAATACAATGAGAGACACAACAAAGCAGGGAGCGGCGATGGCTCAAGCGATTTGAATGCCTCTCTCCCACATAGGAGGTCCCGGGTTCGGTTCCCAGTGCCTCCTAAAGAGAAGACAAGCAGACACAGAGAGCAGACAGTGAGCACAAACAACGAGGGGGTGGGGAGAAATAAAAAATAAATATTAAAAAAATAAAAATATCAGTATCTCCAGTTTACATGTCAACTTGTCTAGGTTATGGTGTCCAGTTGTTGGTCAAGCAAGCTCTGGCTTGATTATTATGAGGTTATTTCATAGACGGATTTGTTATTATGAGGTTATTTCAGTTCAGTGCATCTGTGGCTGATTGTATCTACAACTACCATAGGAGATTGCCCTCAGCAATGAGTCTCTTGCAATCAGCTGGAGGTTTTAAAGCTAAAAACCAGGATTTTAGAAGTCAAGAATTTCAATCTCAGCCAGCTTCAGCTGGGTTGAATATCACCTTCATCTTCATTGGAGTTTCCAACTTGCGGCTTCTCCTGGAGAATTCAGCTTTACCTTCATTAAATTTCCAACTTGTGACCTGCCCTACAGAAATCAGACTTGCCAATTCACAAAACTGCATGAGCCAATTCCTACAATAAATCTCTTAATATTTACATGTAGCTATATATCCTGTTGGTCCTATTATTCTGGAGAACCCTCATATACTCCCTCACAGGGTTGTTGTGGAAATTAAATGAGTTAATATGTGTAAAGTACTTAGAACTTTGTAACAAAGTATGTGCTCAATAAGTGTTAACTATCATGTGAAAATTTTTTATTTACTCATTATCAGCATATTTCATGAAACTGAATTTGAATTTACTCATTAATTTTGTTATATTTAATTCTTTATGACTTTACTGATCTTGTTATAACCAACTCAAGCTTTATAAAAAATATTCCTTGTGTTTGGAAAATAGTTTTTATTTTCTATCTTTGCATATGTTATACAAGCACACATGGATATTACACACAGTATTATTAAAAAACACTGCAGAAGCTCAACTTCTCTTTTGTATATATGCAAAGCTTCCCACCCAGGTTTGCCTTGAATGGGAGTTGGCAAAGTGTTTCAGGCCAGTGAGTGAGTGTCATGCCAAGGTTCTGCGGTACTTACAGATGGAAGCAGGAGTCCCAGTCGGTGTCATTGCTGTCAGTGGGGATGCGGATGGGGCTGGCATGCATCTTCCTACCAAGAAGCACATGGGACATCATTCTACAGGAGAAAAGGCTTACAAGATTTTTCTCTTTTCCCTATATCAGATATTATTAACAATAAACTGAAACTGTCCAAATATAGAACCCATTCTAAGTCTACAAACAGACTATAGCATTTCATGAATATAGAGCCCTGGAAAGCAGAAATTAATGACACTTAGGTGTGAAAAAAAAACTCTGTTAGGGTCCCGCTCTCCCTAATTTCTACTCCACCTTACTAAAATCACTGGCCTTTTCCCTCCCTGAAAGGAATCACTTTTAAAGCTCCTGGATCATCAAATCTATGGCCTCTTACTCAAATTAGATAGTTTCTACAGGCCTGAGAGCAAGATGGCTCCAAGCAAAGCAACCAGCTCAGTACCAAATGAAGCGTGGGCATTGTATAGGTTAGTATCCCCCTTCCCTGGGGCCCGCTTCCCCAGTTTAAGGGGTTAAAACTCCTGTGTTTAATTTGATTGCTCTGTTGGTTGATGGTGGAGATAGTTGAAAGTCATGGTGAAAATGTGATTTACGCTCACTTGTGGAATTCAGCTCTCATGCTATCCCTGTCACTTAATTATCAAATACAAATCGAATGAACAGTTACTTATTGAACATTATGACCCACCAAGTCGCTCCTCATTTCACCCTGCAGAATGCCACTCATTCCCACCTGACCCACGTAGGTGTCTCTCTGACTCAGGCTCCAGAACATCCACAATACGAAAACCACAGGGAAAGATTTCCTAACTTCTTTTTCTAATCTCTATTTCAAGAAATATGGCCAGACCGAGTAGGCTCTGGCCTTTCAGATCCCTAAACTCTGATCCCAAGAAGTTACACACGGTCCTCAATAGGCCCTCTCGCGAATACAAATCCCTTCCTTTTCTGCAATTCCGCCGTAACTTGGTAAATCCTCTTGCCACGTCCTTCTGGTACCGAGTTTCCCGATCTTTCTCTTGGCTTCTTTTATGTGGCCAAGAGCCTGACCGCCGAGGCTCTAACCCGAAAAGCTGTGGAAGCGCCGCTCCCAGGGCAACTTGGTACCTGGCAAAGGGTTGAAAAGCCACGGCCCGGAACTAGCCCACCCGGCTCTCCGAGTCGGGCTGCTCGGCTTCCACCGCGTCAAAGCCCTGCCTCGGAGACCGTGTTCAGGGCGCCGCAAGCGTGCCTTGCGGAAGCGAGACGCTCTTCGAGGCCCGGGTTTTGCCTTGGCCGCGAGGGTTCCGGCTAGGGAGACAATGTGGTTGCCATGGGAACGAAACGCTGCGGGCCCGCCCCGAAGTGCAGCTGAATCGCGAGCGCCGCCGCCCGTAGCCATGGCGACGCGGGGCACTTCCGGCCCCAGGGGTTACTGAGCAGCCCCGGCCGCGAGAGGCCAACTGCTCCTCCTTCCGCACTTCGCCGCGGGGTTGACCCGCTCGACTTCTTACTCAATCCCAAACTTGTTCCTGCGACCGCCGAATCCTCTGTTGGTTTTCTCAAAGGGTCCAACTTCTGGGAGAGGGAGGCGCAGGAAGAGAAGATAAATCTCATCGAAGGATGGCAACGAGTGCTGGGTTCCTCGGCCCTAGCTGTGTTGGACTACTTTGCACGGCGGCTATTTTCAGCGACGTCCCCTTCGCCTCCACAGTTCCACCGGAGTTCTGGTTCCCCGGGCCCCAGAGGAAAGGCTAGGTTATTTACGGCCCTGGGAGCCCTTATCTGTACTACCTTTCGGGTTAAGATTTCAGCCATGCATGGTAAGGAAAGCAGAGTGCAGAAAGCCACTAAGCCTGAGAAATGGGTTACTAGTTTCCCTAATGGTTAGCAGTTAAGAGAATATTTTCTAGGGGGGAGAAGGCACATTTGACAAACGCCACAGAGTCCTAAATTATGAAGCCATCCCTTCCTATAGCACATCCCTTCAGTGACCAGAAATACACCCAGAGGTGAAAACTCAGATCGGTCAAGGGCAGGGGGATATTGCAGCCTTTAGTTGCGGGGGGTGGGCATAGGGGGTTCCGAAAGGAACAGCACCGCCTCTTTGTAGAGCTGTCTTGAGCTCTACAGTGGTCTAGAGGTCTTTGAAAAGTCAAGTGGAGCTGATACGTCCCTCTTATTTCTAAAGAAAGAGGAGGCTGGGTAGGGAGAGAAGGAAAATATTTACAAGAACTTGAAGGATGTACTTCCCAGATCAGGGATTGAAGTTTGGCAATGATCCAAGGTCACCAGGATAGCCTTTCAGGAGTCAGGTTGAAGGAACTATTTAAATGAGTTTTATTAAACATTCCCCAAGTAAAACCTGGACAGCCTGTTAGGTCAGATTCCTGAGTCAAAATTTCAGAAAGGTCCCACCCTTTATTCTGTTTCTTTTTTTTTTCAAAATTTATTCATTTCTCCTCCTCCCCGCCTTGTTGTTTTGTGCTGTCTGCTCTCTCTGTCCATTTGCTGTGTGTTCTTCTGTGTCTGCTTTTCTTCTCTTTAGGTGGCACTAGGACCGATCCTGGGACCTTCCTGAGTGGGAGAGAGGTGCTTAATCTCTTGTACCACCTCAGCTCCCTGGTCTGCTGTGTCTCTTAGTGTCTCTCCTCTGTTTCTCTTTTTGTTGAATCATCTTGCTGCACCAGCTCTACACATGAGCCAGCCCTCCTGCATGAGCCAGCTCTCTCCTCGGGCCAGCTCCCCACGTGGGCCAGCTTGCCTTCATCAGGAGGCCCCGGGAATTGAACCCTGGACCTCCTATATGGTAGATGGGAGCCCAATCGCTTGAGCCACATCCGCTTCCCAAGTCTCTGTTTCCTACGAGAACCATCAACCTGGCACAATGATGAGAGAGTGAACTTGGCTTCAGGACATCAGGGTTCTGGTTTTGATCTGTGGTCTGGGGCAAGTCACAGTCCACGAATCCCAGTTTTCTTGCCTGTTCAATGAAAGTATTTGAACCACTTGCTTTTTAAAGCCTCCTCCAATCCCATAATTTTGTGAGGGTAAGCTGTGGAATTTTGTGACTCTGAATAGCATTAAACATATGTGGGGAGAAAAAAGGAAAACTTATTTCTCTTACCCCTTGGTAAGTTGGTCTTCATCAAATTGAAAAGTTTTAGTGTTTTGTCATTCTAGGAAATGACTATCAAAAGTTGCTTCTAAGTGTATTAAATGTATGTTCTCTTTCTTGAGTGCTTGGTTTTGCCAGTCATTGTGAAGGGAAGTACGGTTCCAGAACAGGCTCTGTATCTCCCTCATCTGTGAAATTAGAAACTAAATTAGAAGAATTTTAAATACTCCTAGAATTATAAGCCTCTGTGATTTTTTTTTTTTTTTCAATCTTTCTTTGGCATCCTGACCCTGTACCCCCAAAGCAAACCTTAATTGTAGCATCTGCACTTTATGTTAGTTCACTATCGGAATGGAATACTGGTGATCTGTTTGGGTGGATAGTGTTTTTAACAGCATGCTCACTCACATTCCCTCCCTTGAGCCTGTGGTGGAACAAGCAAATATTGCAGAAATTGCATAGAGGAAGCATGTGTATAGACTTCTAGACTCTTCC
>JAQZBX010039882.1:0-22870 GCA_029593785.1 Cabassous unicinctus
GGTGGGAACAACGTTATCTGGACTAAGGAAATGATACTGAATGGCAACACTAATTTACATGAACAAAGGGAGAGAACCAGAAATGGTAAATAAGGAGGCTAATATAACAAATGCTAGAAATATATACCTTTTCTCATAGACTCTCAGCTTCCTTAAAAGAGAAAACATTATATAATGTAATAGTTATAACAATATATTGCAGGGTTTACAGCATATAGATGTAATACATAAAACAATAATAGCACAAAGAGGAAAAGAGAATAGACATATATAGGAATAACTTTTCTGTATCTAACAGAATTATTTTATTATGGTATTATAAATCTGAAGGAGATTCTGATAAGCATCTACAGGAATTATGTTATTATAAATTTGATGTGGATTCTGATAAGATGTATATGGTAAGCACTAGACCAACCAGTAAGAAAATAACTAAAAAATATAGTGAAAAAATCATTAAAAGAATTAAAATATCACATTATAAAACCTCCACTGAATGCAAAAGAAAGCAGGTTCTTTGAAATGATCAGCATAATAAATGTAGTTTATCGCATGTAAATTATACTTCTATAAAGTTTATTTAAAAATGCATTCCTGCAGGGGGGGGAAATGGCATCATTGAAGGTAGGTACTGCTCAGCTCTTTTGCAAAAAACGGCAGAGAAGGCACAAAATCCTACCCGAGTGAGCTGTTTTGGGAATCCTCAGAGCAAGAGGCTTCAGGGCATCGATGTGGAGGAGGCTGGACAAAGAGAAGAGACCAAAGGAAAACTGGAGCACAGACAACTCCAAGGATATAGAATAAGAGGAACCAAGTTTCAAAAATTAACCTTACCACACAAAAAGAAACAACAAAATAAAACTCTAGGGTAGAAAGAGAAGCTAACCAACCACATAAACTCCTCAAGATAAACAGATGCCCAGACACCAACAAAAAATTACAAGCCATACTAAGAAACAGGAAGACATGGCCCAGTCTAAAGAACAAACTGAAAAGCAGTAGGAGATGCAGAATGTGGAAAACCTAATCAAGGATGTCCAAACAAATATCATGAATGAGCTTAAGGAATGAAGGAAGAGATAAAGAATGTTAAGAAGACACCAGGGGAACATACTGAAGAAATTGCACACATATGTTAAAAAGATAATGGACCTGATGGTGATAAATGGTACAATGCAATAAATAAAAAATACACTGGAAGCACATAACAGCAGATTTGAACAGACAGAGGAAAGAATCAGCAATGCAGAAGACGAAACAGCTGAAATCAGACAGATAGTAGAACAGAGAGATAAAAAGATAGAAAAAAATCCATCAGGGACATAGGGATTTGAAAGACAATATGAAATGCACTAACTACATGTTATAAGCCTCCCAGAGGGAGAAGAGAAGGGAAAGGGGGCAGAAGGAGTGCTGGAGGAAATAATGGCAGAAAATTTTCCAACTCTATTGAGGGACATAGACATACATGTCCAGAAAACACAGTGCACCCCAAACAGTATAAATCCTAAGAAGCCTACCACAAGACATATACTTGTCAAATTGTCCAATGCTCAAGACAAAGAGAAAATACTAAAAGCAGCAAGAGAAAAGAGATCCATCACATACAAGGGAAGCTCAATAAGATTAAGTGCTGATTTCTCATCTGAAACCATGGAGGCAAGGCAGCAGTGGTATGACATAGTTAAGGTGCTAAAAGAAAAAACTTCCAACCAAGAATTCTCTATCCAGCAAAGCTAGCATTCAAAAGTTCGAAATATGCACAGATAAACAGAAATTAAGAGAGTTTGTCAATAAGAAACCTGCCCTTCATGAAATACTAAAGGAAGTTCTGCAGGTTGAAAGGAAAAAACAGGAGAGAGAGAGTTGGAGGAGAGTGTAAGAATAAATAAAAGGATAAAAAGAAAAATAAAAACAACATATGGCATATATAAACCTAAAGAAAATATGGCTAATGTAAGTAATTCCTTGACAGTAATAACACTGAATCTTAATCAATCAAGAGACACAGATTGGAAGAATGGGTAAGGAAATATGACCCATCAATATGCTGTCTACATGAAACTCACCTGAGACCCAAGTGTGAAAGGAGGCTGAAAGTGAATGGTTGGAAAATAATTTTATATGCAACCAATAATCAGAAAAGGGCAGGAGTAGCTATACTAATATTGGACAAAATAGACTTTAAATGCAAAACTATTGTAAGAGACAAAGAAGGACACTATATATTAATACAAGGGGTAATCTATCAAAAAGAAAGAACAATCATAAATATTTATGTACCAAATCAGGGCACCTCAAAATACATGATGCAAACATTGGAAAAGTTAAGTGGAGAAATATATGCCTCTACAATTACAGTGGGGGAATTTAGTACACCATTATAACCATTCGACAGAACATCTTGACAGAGGATCAATAAAGAAACAGGGACCTTGAGAAATACATTAGAGGATCTGGACCTAATAGACATATACAGCACATTACACCCAAATACAGTGGGATATATTTTCTTCTTGAGCGCACATGGATCATTCTCCAGGATAGACCACACACTAGGCCACAGAACAACACTCAATAAATTCAGAAAGATTGAAATTATACTAGGTAAATTCTCTTGACCACAATGGAATGAAGCTGGAAATCAGTAAAGGCAGAGAAGCAGATTAGGCACAAAGATAGGGAAGTTAAACAACACACTGTTAAACCATCAGTGGGTCAAGGAGGAACTTGCGAAAGAAATCAGTAACTATTGTGAAACAAATGAAAATGACAACACAAAGTATCAAAACCCATGGAATGCAGGAAAAGCAGTGCTGAGATGGAAATTCATAGACATAAATGCCTACATTAAAAAAGAAGAAAGAGCTAAAATCAATGACCTAACTGCACACCTGGAGGAATTAGAAAAAGAACAAAAAAAATAACCCCAAAGCAAGTATAAAGAAGGGAATAACAAAGATTAGAGAAGAGCTAAATGAAATAGAAAATAAGAAAGCACTAGAAAAAATAAACAAAACCAAAAGCTGTTTCTTTGAGAAGATTAATAAAATTGACAAGCCCTTAGCTAGACTAAAAAAGGAAAAAAGAGAGAAGATGCAAATACACAAAATAAGAAACAAGGAAAGGGATATCACCACTGATCCCACAGAAATAAAGAGTATCATAAGAGGATGCTTTGAAAAATTGTATGCCAACAAGATGGATAATTTAAAGGAAATGGACAAATTCCTAGAAACACACAAGCAGCTTACATTGATTAAAAAGAAATTAATAAACTCAACAGTCCAATCACAAGTAATGAGATAGAATTAGTCATCAAAAACCTCCCCACTAAGAAGAGCCCAGGACCAGATGGCTTCACAGGTGAATTCTACCAAACATTCCAGAAAGAACTGACATCAATCCTGCTTAAAGTCTTCCAAAAAATAGAAGTGGAGGGAACATTGCCTAATGATGCCAACATCACCCTAATACCAAAGCCAAACAAAGACACCATGAGAAAGGAAAACTAAAGACCAATCTCTCTAATGAACCTAGTTGCTAAAATCCTCAACAAAATACTTGCTAATCATATGCAACAGCACATCAAATGGATTATACACCATAACCATGTGGGTTTCATTCCTGGCATGCAAGGGATGGTTCAACATAAGAAAATCAATCAATACAATACACTACATAAACAGATTGACAGAAAAAAATCACATGATCATCTCAATAGATGCAGAAAAAGCATTCAGCAAAATACAGCACCCTTTCCTGATAAAAACACTTCAAAAGATAGGAATAGAAGGAAAATTCCTCAACATGATGAAGGGTATATATGAAAAACCCAAAAACCCACAATCAACATCATAATCAATGGTGAAACACTAAAAACTTTCCCTCTAAGATCTGGAACAAGACAAGGATGCCCACTTTCACTGCTGTTATTTAACATTGTGTTAGAAGTACTTGCCTGAGCACTTAGACAAGAAAAAGATATAAAAGCCTTCCAAATTGGAAAGGAAGAAGTAAAAATTTCACTATTTGCATATGACATGATTCTATACATAGAAAGCCCTAAGAAATCTACAACAAAGCTTCTAGAGCTTATAAATGAGTTCAGTAAAGTGGCAAGTCATAAAACCAATGTGTTAAAATCAGTAGCATTTCTGTACACCAATAATAAGCAATCTGACGAGGCTATCAGGAAAAAAATCCCATTTTCAATAGCAACTAAAAGAACCAAATACCTAGGAATAAATTTAAAGATGTAAAGGATTTGTATGCAGAAAACCACACAACACTGTTAATGGAAATCAAAGGAGACTTAAATAAATGGAAGAATATTTCCTATTCATGGAAGATTAAATATCATTAAGATGTCTATCCTACCCAAACTTCTTTACAGATTTAACACAATCCCAATAAAAATTACCACAGCATTTTTTTTTTTTTACTGAATTGGAAAAGCTAACTATGAAATTTATTTGGAAGGGCAAGAGGCCCTGAATAGTCAAAGACATATTGAAAAAGAAAAATGATATTGGAGGTATCACACTACCTGTATCATACTACAAAGCTACAGTGGTCAAAACTGCTTGGTGTTGGCACAAGGATAGACACACTTTCCAATGGAACTGAATTGAGAGTTCTCATATAGATCCTCACATATACAGTCAACCATTATTCAACAAGGCCACCAAGCCCATTCAACTGGGAGAGAATGGCCTCTTCAACAAATGGTGCTTGGAGAACTAGATTTCCATAGCCAAAAGAATGAGAGAGGAACATCATCTCATACCTTATACAAAAATTAACTCAAGATGGATCAAAGATTTAAATATAAGAGCCAATACCATAAAGATCTTGAGAGATAATATAGGGAAGCATCTAAAGAATCTTGTATTAGGAAATGGTTTCCTGAACTTTATACCCAAAGCACAAGCAATG
Organism: Cabassous unicinctus; assembly: GCA_029593785.1. NCBI lineage: Eukaryota > Metazoa > Chordata > Mammalia > Cingulata > Chlamyphoridae > Cabassous > Cabassous unicinctus. The sequence continues at coordinate 4,939 of JAQZBX010039882.1, forward strand.
AAAGAAAAAATAGATAAATGGAACCTCCTCAAAATTAAGAACTTTGGCACCTCAAAGGAGTTAGTCGAGAAAGTGAAAAAGCAGCCTACTCAATGGGAGAAAATATTTGGTAATCATATATCTGATAGGGGCCTAATATCCAGCATATATAAAGAAATCCTATACCTTGAAAATAAAAAGACTTACAACCTATTTAAAAAATGGGCAAGTGATTTGAATAGACTCTTCTCCAAAGAAGAAATACAAATGGCTAAAGAGCACATGAAAAGATTCTCAACATCACTAGCTATTAGGGAAATGCAAATCAAAACTACAATGAGATATCATCTTACACCCATTAGATTGGTAGCTATTAAAAAAACAGAGGACAACAAGTGTTGGAAAGGATCTGGAGGAATGGGAACCCTTATCCACTGCTGGTGGGAATGTAGAATAGTGCAGCCATTGTGGAGTACAGTTTGGCAGTTCTTCAGGAAGCTAACTATAGAACTCTCATATGATCCAGCAATCCCACTTTTGGGTATAAACCGAAAAGAATTGAAAGCAGGGACAAAAACATATATATGCACACCAATGTTCATAATGGCATTATTCACTTTTGCCAAAAGTTGGAAATAACCCAAAAGCTCATCACCAGATGAATGGATAAACAACTTGTGGTATATACATACAATAGAATATTACTCAGCTGTAAGAACTATATGCAGCATTAACACACTGCATAACATGGATGAATCTTGAAGAACTTTGTTGAGTGAAGCAAGCCAGGCACTGAAAGACAAATATTACATCACCTCACTGATATGAATTAAGCAAATTGAGCAGATTCACAGAACTAGAGTCTGGAAGATAGGTTTACAGTAGACAGAAAGGGAGAAGAAGGTTGTGAGCCAATGCCCATATGGGCAAAATCTATGATAAGGTGGAAGTGTGTAGCTGTGCAGTGGATGGGCATGACTCGTGGTGCAGTGATGCTATTGGGTTTGGTGGTGTTCATTTGTGAGGGTAGGTTGGGCTGTCCATGGAACTGGTGGCAGGGTTAGGGGAGGGAAAAGGTGAACTCTGGGGATTTGTGGGTATGTGGTTGAAACTACAATGTTGGGAATGTTCTTTTGGCAAATATGGCAAGGGAGGGTTACTGGTTTAGAGTGTTGGATGTGGGGGACATGAGGGACAGAGTGCATCTTGGGCAGGCTTCTAAGGAGTGTGTAAGTGTTCATCTTGTCACAGTGGATTGTATCAGTGGGTGGAGACCCACATAATGAGTGGGAAGGTATTGGACTCCCATCCTGGGGTGTCTGCTATGTTCTCAAATAGAGGGGCGGGAGTCTCTCGAGAGCATAGGCAGTGCCTAATAGGGGAGAACAGGCAGTATGACAAGCCCTCAATGTTGTTGCAAGTAACTATGAATCTTGTTCTTCAAGGAGTGAAGCTTGGTGTTTGCCTTGGGTCCTGAGGGGAGGGGGAGGGAGGAATAGAATAGATGGAACATGGGGCATTTTGGGATGATGGAATTGTAGTACGTGATCTTGCCATGATGGCACAGGCCATGTTAAATTTCATCAAAATTTATAAAAGTGTGTGGTCCAAAATGTAAACCATAATGTAAATCATTGACCATGGTTAGTAACAATGTTTTGATATTTGTATATCAGTTGTAACAAATGTACCATTCATATGTAAAATGTTATTAATAGAAGAAAGGGGAAAAGGGGGAGGATGTTGGGTAAATGGGAATCCCCTATATTCTGTATGTGACCTTTCTGTAACCTAAATCTTCTTTGAAGACAAAATGAATAAATGGCAGAAAACATCACTGTACATATAAGACATCACACCTTAAGTGATGAAAGACATAATAAAATAATTTTTAGTATTTTTTCATTATTTTTCATTATACCAAAAATATTTTAAATTTTTTGTATTTTATTTCTTATTTTTAAAACGATCATTATTAATTCATTTTCTTATTAATTGTATTTGGATATTTTATTGGCTTAATTTTTGAAGAAGTTTTGGATTGCAGAAGGGTTACAACTATGACAGGGGAGGATCATTAGTGCAAGGTGTCAGTGATGGGGAATACATGGGAGGAGGTTCATCTGGGGCATACCTATAAGGCATATAAATGTGTTCACGTGTTCTTGGGGCATTGTCACGGTGGGAGGAGATTCACAAAATAAACGAAAGAATATCGAATTCCCATCCTGGGAAGCTCTGCCACATTCTCTAATGGAAGAGCAAGAATCACCCGAGTACAGGGGCAGAGACTACTGAAGGGAAATGGTCTGTTGATGGGCCATTGATATTGATGACTGTACTTTTCAACCTTACTTTTGAAATTGAAACTAAGCCTCGTATTATAGGGTGCTCAGAGTTACCTCCTGAAAGCCTCCTTGTTGCTCAAATGTGGCCTCTCTCTAAGCCAAACTCAGCATATAAATTTATATATATAAATAAACCTTCCCCCCCTGAATGGAACATGACTCCCAGGGATGAGCCTCCCTGGCACTGAGGGATTACTCCCAAGCACCAACTTGCAATGCAACTGGAAAAAGACCTTGACCAAAAGGAGGAAAAGGTAAAGATAAATGAGTTTATATGGCTACAAGACTTCAAAGTGAGTCTGGTGGTCATTCCAAAGATTACGCTTATGCACATCTCAGCAGGGTCTCATTAACTGCCAAAGTAAATACTACCTCAAATAGTGGGGCTCCTGAGGGCTCTGGAGACATCCAGACACTATAGACAGGGCAGACAGCTCAGGAGTTTGGTGTCCTGCCAGTGGGCCCTACTTTGGAATTTATGCTCCCCAGTGGGACAAAGTTGGACCCAGTTGTGCTTTCCCTGCATATGGCTCTTCTGTCCCTTCTATTTGAACCTACAGTTAGTACTACAATTGATAGTTGTATGTCCAAGAGACTTAAATCTTTGGCCTGTCCATGTGCAAGCTGGGCCCTGAATCTTAACGGAATTGCCACACCTACTCTCAAGTTCATTGGACTCACCCAGGACAACTAACAAGTAGATGATGATGGACAATGACCATCCGAAGGAACAGAGAGTGTCTGCAACTGCAAGCAAGATAGTACCATCCATCTGCCCCGTGGGATCTAAGCCCTCTCTCAATTAGAGGTGGAATGGGCATCCATCATCCCAGAATCCTCAGGATTGGGGAATGAATGATGGACTAGAGTAGACTTACTGGTATTCTACTATAGACTTATTGTGAGTCTAGCAATGGAAGAACTTAAATCATTGATGTGGAGATAGTGGCCACTGGAGGTTCTGAAGGGAGGGAGAGGGAAAAACAGGTATAATATGGGGGCATTTTTGGATTTTGGATTTTGGATCTTGGGAATTGTCCTGAATGACATTGCAATGACAGATACAGGCCATTAAATATCTTGCCATAACTTATAATATTGTGCAGGACAGACTGTAAAATACAATGTAAACTATAATCCACGCTTAATGGCAATGCTTCAAAATGTGTTCATCAATTGTAACAAATGTATCACATTAATGAAGGATATTGTTAATGTGGGAAAATGAGAGGTGTAGGGAGCAGGGCATATGGGAATTCTCTATATTTTTTATGTAACATTTATCTAATCTAAGTATCTTTAAAAAATAAAAATAAAAAGTATATTAAAAAATAAAAATGCATTCCTATAGATATAATGATTTTTTATTTCATAACAGAAGTAACCACATGTTGAAATATATTTTTTAGGCCTAATATATATATATATATTATTATTTTTTTAAATATTTATATTTAAATATATATTTTTATTACAGAAGTTGTGAACCTACAAAACAGGCACATATGTTCACCAACATACTTCACTGTGGTGGAACATTTGTTACAGATTATGAGATAATATCATCAGACTGTTACTACCAACCATTGTCCATAGCATATATTTGGCACATTTTTTCCATACCACCCCATTATCAACACAGTATATCTTTGGGATTGATGCAAAATATTACAGTATTGCTGTTAACCACAGTCCATAGGTTACACCAATTGTATTTTTCCCATGCTTCTCCACATTCCCACCACCCTGCAATGGTGATGTACATACTCTCTAGCTCACAGAAGGACATGCTTGCATCTGTACAATTCTCATCCACCTCTGGGTTCACTGTGTTATTCAGTCCTTAGACTATTCTCTAGCTTTTCTTCAACTGACATTTACACCCCTAGACTACCCTTTTCAGCCTCAATCCCATTTATAAACCAGATGCTGCTCACAATAATGTGTTACCATAAACTCTATCCATTTCCACATTTTTACAGACATCTGCACACTTACGTTCATAGTGGCATTATTCACAATTGTGAAAAGATGGAAACGACCCAAGTGTCCATCAACCAATGAATAGATAAACAAAATGTGGTATATAAATACAATGGAATACTATGCTGCAGTAAGAAGAAATGAAATTGGGACACATAGGCCTAATATTTTGATCTCTTAGAGTTGTTTTTAAGGGCCATGCTTAATTACTCACCTTCCTGAATTTCTTGTAGATGGCAAAATAAATATATTGATTGAAAAATGTACTTAATCTCCACAAACTAGTCTCCCTAAGGAAAATCATGAGGAAGAAAATAAAGCCTGTAATACCCATCAACATCAAATGCCTTCCAATCATATTCTCTTCCAAAGTAAAAACATTCTTCATAATATCTAAGAATGGCAAAAAAGAGAGATAATTTTACTATAGAATATTGACTTTACAAACAAGTCTAAGAAAACAACAAATAGGAAGGAATATAAGATAAAATGGAATCTTAGACTAAACTGGCACAAGTAAAATATTTAGAATGTAAGAAGTGATTACCCTGCTATAAAAATACCATTTGAACTATGAAGTCTGAAGTCTGACCTTAATGAACAGAATATATGGTAATCAAGTAAGCATACAAATCTTAACATATTTATTAATATTATTAATGTCTAATCATTATTGCATGACATGTGCACTATGTCCATAAACCTTTCAGAAGAGTGAAACCTTAAATTGATTATTAGAATGCTTCAAAGTAAAAATGCTCTTGGAAAATAGAACACTATCATTTCAACAATGTACAAACGACAATTAAATGACACTTTTTGAATTTTCTTATAAAGAAAAGTTCATAAGTTAAAGGTCCATAAGTCTTGATAAAAGAAAATTATAAATGCTCCTTTAAAAAAAAAAAAGTTATCGTTTAGAATGATTTTGATAAAATTGCAAAGCTAGTACAGAAAGTTCCTCATACCCCAGACCCAGTTTCTCTAATTATTAACATTCATTAGTACGGTACATTTCTTATAACTAATGAACCAATATTGATACATGATTATAAACTAAAGTTCCTACTTTATTCATATTTACTAGCTTTATGTTCATTTTCCTGCCTCATGGTCCAATCCAGAATACTATATTACATTTAGTAGTCATGTCTTCTTATGCTCCTTTTGCCAGTGACGGTTTCTTAGACTTTCTATGTTTTTGATGACTTTGACAATTTTGAGGAATTCTGGTGAGGTATTTTGTAGAATGTCTCTAATAGGATTTTCTGATGCTTCTCTCATGATTAGACTGGTGTTACAGGGTTTTGGGGAAGAAAACCACAGCAGTAAAAGTGCCATTTTAATCACAGCATATCAAGGCTACGCTTATCATGACTTATTACTGTTGATGTTAGTTAATCAAGTGATCACCTGGCTGAGGCAGTGTTTGTCCATTTCCTCTGCTGTAAAGTCACTCTTTTCCCCCTTCTCTTTGTAAGGAAGTTACTATGCACATCTCGCAGTTAAGGAGTGGGGAATTCTGCGCTACTCTTTGAGGGTGGATTATCTACATAATTATTTGGAATTCTGTGGGAAATTTATCTCTCCTTCCCCATTTATTTATTTATTCAATTATTGACTTAAGTCAGAATGGATTTATGGATATTATTTATTTTATACTTTGGTTTATAATTCAATACAACTTTATTTATTTTATTGCTCAAATTGTTCCAGCTTTGACCATTGAACTCTCCCTCACCTTTTTATTTTATTGAGATAACAAATACAATACACAGTTTCCCATTTTAACCTGTTTTATTTTATAAGTATTTGTAGTTGATGTATATAAATGAAATTGAATCTTATCTTTGCATTAATTTTTTATTCAGCAACCACATTAATTTCTGATAAATCTAATAATTTATAGGGGCTTCTTTGAGATTTCTGGGTAGAATACCATATCAAGTATTATTCCATCTTTTCCATTACTTATACTTCAGAATTATGTGTTAAAAATACTTGATTCATACCGAAGTTTTAAGTTTTAAGCATAATATCACAATGGTATTTTTGTACTTAATCCCCAAATTAAAAGTTTACAAATTACTTGCAAATACTTATGTGCATCTTCACATTTCCATCCTCCAGAGGTAACTACTATGACAAATAGCATATTGCATTCCTAGTTATTTTTTTATCAAATCAATTTTATTGACATATATTAATAAAGCATAAATCCATCCAAAGTGTAAAATCAATGGTATTCGGTGTAATCACAAATTTGTGCATTCATCACTTCAATCATTCTTACAGCACTTTCATTATTCCAATAATAATGATAATAATAAACAAAAACAAACAAAACTCAGCACCTCTCAATCTCTCTATGCTTCCCCTGCCATACAAAGCTATTCTTTTTTCTTCTCTCTAGTATATTTGTGTTTACATTTTGTAAAAACAGTCTTATATATGCAATATCACCCATATTTGTGTTTTACATGAGGCTTTACTATCTTATACATTCCCATGTTACAGTTTTTAGCTTTCCTTCTAGTAATATACATGACTTTAGACTTTCCTTTTCAACCACTGTTCATACACATATAATAGCTCTGCTAGTTAAAACAACTATGATATGCTTTTACCATTTGTATTCATTTCCAAAGATTTACAAGCAACCTTTTTTTACCAATTCTGCATAGATTAACCTTAAGCTTTCCATTCTATATCCTCTTTCTATTTTCTGGTGACCTATATTCTAATTATTAATTCCATGAGTTTACACACTATACTTGGCTCATAATAGCACAATCATACATTATTTGTCCTTTTGTGTCTGGCTTGCTTCACTCAACATAATGTCCTCCAGGTTCATCCATGTTGTTATATGCTTCTTGACTTCATTTCTTCTTACCACTGCATAATATTCTATTGTGTGTATACAATAGCCAGTTCTTCTGGGTATATACCTAGTAATGGTATTACCAAATCACATGGCAAGTCTATATTCAACTTAGGAAATAGCAAAGAGTCCTCCACAGTGGCTTTACTATTCTACATTCCCACCAACAGTGAATAAGCATTCCTCTCTCCACATCCTCTCCAACATTTACAGTTTTCTGACTTTTTACTAGTGGCCAGTCTAATAGGTGGGAAATCATATCTCATTGTAGCTTTGATTTGCATTTCCTAATAGCTAGTGATGTTGAACATTTTTTCATGTGTTTCTTTATCATTTGTATTTATTCTTTGGACAATTGTCTTTTCAAATCTTCTGCCCATTTTCTAATCGGGTAGTCTTTTTATTGTTGAGTTGTATGATTCTCTTGGTATATCATGGATATTAATGTGATTGCCAAATATTTTCTCTGAGTCAGCTACCTTTTTACCCTTTTGACAAAGTCCTTTGAGGTGCAAAAGTGTTTATTTTTGAGGAGGTCACATTTGTCTATTTTTCCTTTTGCTGCTCATGCTTTGGGTGTAAGGTTTAAGGAACTACCGCCTACCACAGATCTTGAAAATATTTTCCTGCATTTTCTTCTAGGAGTTTTATGGTTGTTGTTTTTATATTTAGGTCCTTGAGGCAATTTGAGTTAATTTTTGTATAAGGTGTGAGATAGGGGTCTTCTTTCTTTCTTTTGGATATGGATATCCAGTTCTCTGAGCACCATTTGTTGAATAGACTGTTCTGGCCCAGCTGGGAGGGCTTGACTGTAGATGTGAGGGTCTATTTCTGAGTTCTTGATTCAGTTCCATTGTTCAATGTGTCTGTCTTTATGCCAGTACTATGGTGTATTTACCACTGTAGCTAAGTAATATGCTATAAAGCCCAGAAGTTAAGATTCCTTCAATTTCATTCTTCTTTTTAAAGATAATTTTTGGCTATTTGGCATCCCTTACCCTTCCAAATATATTTGATAATTGGCTTTTCCATTTCTCCAAAAAAGGCTGTTGGGATTTTTACTGGGATTTTGTTGAATCAGTAAATCAGTTTGGGCAGAACTGATATCTTCCAATCCATGAACACAGAATGTCCTTCCATTTATTTAAGTCTTCTTCAGTTTCTTTCAGCAATGTTTTGTAGTTTCTGAATACAGGTCATCTATGTCCTTGGTTAGGTTTATTCCTAAATATTTGATTGTTTTAGTTGCTATTATAAATGGAATTTTTTTCTGATTTCTTCCTCAGATTGCATATCAGTAGTGTATAGAAATGCTATTGATTTTTGCATATTAATCTTGTATCTACCAGTTTGCTGAACTCATTAGTTCTAATAGCTTTGTTGTGGATTTTTCAGGAGATTCTAGATATAGGATCATATCATCAGCAAATAGTGAAAGTTTTACTTCTTCTTTCCTATTTGGATGCCTTTTGTTTTTTTTACCTAGTCTAATTGCTTTAGCTAGAACCTCTAGCACAATATTTAATAGGAATGGTGACAGTGGGCCTCCTTGTCTTGTTCCTGATCTTAGCAGGAAAGCTTTCAGTCTTTCACCGCTGTGTACAATGCTAGCTGTAGGTTTTTCATACATGCACTTTACCATATTGAGAAAGCTTCCTTCTATTCCTATCTTTTGGAGTGTTTTTATTAAGAAAGGGTGCTGTATTTTGTCAAATGCCTTTTCTGCATCAACCGAGAGGATTTATGATTTTTCTTCTTCAATTTATCAATGTGGTTTATTACACTAATTGAATTCCTTGAGTTGAACCACTCTAGCATACCAGAGATAAAACTCACTTGATTGTGGTGTATAATTCTTTTAATGTACTTTTGGATTCTGTTTGCAAGTATTTTGTGGAGGATTTTTGCATCTATATTCATTAGACATATTGGTCTGTAATTTTCTTTCTTTCTTTTTTTTTTTTTTTGTAACATCTTTATCTGGTTTTGGTATTAGGGTGTTGTTGGCTTCATAGAAAGTTTGGTAGCATTCTCTCCTGTCCAATTCTTTGGAAGAGCTTGAGCAAGATTAGTATTAGAATGCCTTTGAATGATTGGTAAAATTCACCTGTGAAGCTATTGTCCTGGGCTTTTCATTTTCGGGAGTTTTTTTGATTACTGTTTCAACCTCTTCACTTGTGATTTTTTGAGGTCTTCTACTTCTTATAGTGTCAGTGTATGTGCTTCGTGTGTTTCTAGAAATTTGTTCATCTCCTCTACATTGCCTAGGTTTTTGGCATGCAGTTGAATACAATAGAATTACAATATAGAACCGTCCACTGGAGGTTCTTTCCCACAGAGAAAATCCATTTTGCAATGAAAGAACATAACGTTTTGAATCCCCATTCTGGCCCATATATGCTGTATGACATAGGACACAAAACTTTCTCAAAATGAGTATAACATAACTTTAGGAGTTGTGAAGATTTAAAATAAGGTATGTAAATAGGTAGTTGATTATTAATAATTCTTATTCTATATCTGATGACTACTTTAAATTTACCTTGGATTTACTTTTGAGGCTTCATTTTATTTACAGAGGTTTTTCAAAGTCTTGTAAAATGACTCCCTCCTTTGAAGAAAGGGCTAATTTCTCTCATCTTGCACTGTCTGAGTCTGAGGCTAACCCCAAGATACTTACTTTCTTTACTACAATTTAAGTAGGCAGGAGGCTGTTTTAGTTTGTGGCACAATATCTTATTCTGGTAGATATCAGTATATTCAGTGATGCACTTCGCAAGGTTGTAATTGGGTAACAGCATTAATAAATTAAGTATGAAGGTCCTGGTGGCATTTGACAGCCTATGTCCTGTTTCTAAAAAGATAAGATTAGGTTTCATTATAAAAAATGAACCATACCCAGGACGATGAATGCCCCAAAGATAATCAAACCAAGGTCAAGGAATTAAAAACCAGATGATTTTATTTGTAGAACACTAATTATTTACCAAGAAATTTGTTCCAGTTGATAGCCATGACACAGTTTGTGTTGTTAATTGCAGAATTCTGAAAAGTGCTTTTGGTGAAGTGGGTGTCTACATGCTATGTCTTCCTGGCACCTGATATGAATAGGAAACCACTACTGGCTATTTTTCACATTTCTAATCCCAATTGATCAACTAAGAGAGCCACACAGAGGCTAGCTTTCAACAGTAAGGTACAGATATGAAAATTTCTCCCATATTTGAGAATAAAAAAATCGTCAAAGGAACAAATTGATAGGTAACTAATGTCTCCTCAAAGAATGAATTGAATATGAGTAATAATTGGTGACTAAATTCCTGGAAATATGTACATGTTTAATTTTTGAATTGCCATTGTAGAATTTTTGATATTGAGCTCAAGATTTGGTGGAAAGATAAAAGCCTGGTCTAAGCAAAAAGGTCTTTTTGAGATTTGAGGAAAGTGAGATGGCCAAGAATTAAAACCTCAAGTGCCAAAGCCATAGTAATTCTGTCCTGAGTATATCTTAACTCGATAATGAGACAAATAATAGATTCAGAATGAACAGTTTGGGATATTGGTCACTTGGATAGATGCTAAAAATGGCAAGGGCTAATTGTATAGTACTGTCCAATAGAACTTTTTGTGATTATAGAAATGCTTTACAGCTGCATTTTTCAATATATACACATTGCTATTGAGCACTTGAAATGTAACTACTGTTACTAGGGAACTGAATTATAAATTTTATTTAATTTTGATTAATTTAAATTCAGATAGTCACATGTAGTTACTGGCTACTATATTGGAACAGCACAGGTATGTTCTAGTATCTTTTGGCATCTTCCTTTAGCAATCATAAATATCTTTTCATTTCCAAAAAAGAGAGAAAAATCTTTTTAAGTGAAGAAGAGAAACTTGGTATCTTATCTGACAAACAATAGAAGTCCTCCTTAGGGATGGGTCAAGATAAAAACTGACAAAATATGTTATTAAAATATTTGCAAGTCAGTTCAGCATGGGCACTGACTGTTCAGAATAGACTATTGACCAATAAATTGGATACCAGCTATAAACTGTGGCATCTTGATGTATACTGGTGGAATTTCAGTCCTCTCTATGGAATTCTAAAGAAGGCTCTATTGATAGCTGCTCTTTTGGCTTGCCCCAGCATTCATTCTCCTTACTTTTGGTAACAGTTCCTCATATTTTATAGCATTTTTTGAATGATAGTAATTTCATTTCTAATCTGTATGGTTTTATTTACTTTTCAACATTGCAGAACTGATCAGGACCTAATGTATATAAATGGAAGTGGGTGTAGCAGTCATCCATCCTCACCTAGTTCCTGACTTTTAAGAGAAATGTTTTTAATGAATCACCAATGAATTTTAAATTTGCTATAGATTCTGGTATACATAAACACATGCCCTTTATAAATTTGAGCAATTTTTTCCCCTAATTCTAGTTCAATAAGAAATTTTATCATGTATCTTATTGATTTTTCTGCATCTTCCTAGATTCATTTTGTTAATATTTTGCTTAGAAATTTTGAATGATATGCTCCTGGATGGGATTAGTTTGTGATTATATTTCATAATATGTTCTTGTTAGGTTATGACATGTGGTTTTGCTAATCTCATAGAATGGACAAAGAAGTATTATCATTTTTTTTTTCTGTCTTAGCTAATGTTTATTTATTTGTGCTCTTTTTTTCCTTGATTGACTTGCCATTATGTCAATTTTATGAGATCTTCCAATGAGTTGATTGGTAGCTCTGCTGGTATTCTTTATTGTATATTTGTTTTCTATTTATTTAATTTTTGCTCTTATCTTTATTTTTCCCTTCTACTTTCCTGGAGTTTATTATGCTGTTCTTTTTCTAACTTTTTATGTTGGATGGTTTGTTAATTAATTTTCAGCTTTTCTAATGTTAATGTTTCTATAAGTTTTCCTCCAAGTATTTCTTTAGCTACAGTTATCTATGTCAGTCTTCAGTTCTAAATATGGTCTGTTTTCTGTTATGACTCTTTCTTGAGCATATTAATTATTTAGAACTGTGTTTTAAAATTCTCTACTGTATGTTCTTTTTACAGATATGTTACTGATCTCTAATTTAATTGCATATTGGTCAATGAGTGTGTTCTTGTACGATATTCATCTTCATGGTATAACATCTGGTCAGATTTTGTAAAGACTCCATATGTGCTTGCAAATACATGTTTGGGTTAATAGTTCTATATATGCCCATTAGTTCAAGCTTATTAATTGTACTGCCCAATAGATAACATTCATTGATTCCTTCCCTCTCTTTAAAGAGAGGTATATTCAAATCTCCTCTTTCATATTTTCCACCTCATTATCTTATGGGATATATTCAGGATATTTCTTTAATCAGTATCCATCTTTAATCTAGTAATTCACTCTTCAATTGTGTATAATATTCTGATACTTCTGTCTGCTGAGTTCTTAATTTATATTATTAATGTTTTGTTTTCTCTAGATTCTATTTGGATCTTTTCAAATCTACCTTTTATGTATATATTTTTTTATTATTGACTCATATTTTTGAGACTGTTACTCTTCAAATATTTTAAATATAATTTATATAGCTCTAAAAATTCCCAATTCTGAAATATTTGCAAGTGTAATTCTACAGTTTGTGATTTCTGCTAGCGCTTGATCATGAGGCTTTAAACAAAGTTCTTTTCATCCTTCCTCCCTCCCCTTTACTTCCTTCCCTTACTTCCTTCCTCCCTTCCTCTCTCCTTCCCTCCCTCCCTCCCTCCCTTCCTTCCTTTTTCTTTTAACTTCATCACTCACTTGAGGACACAATAAATTGGAGTTATTTAAAATCAATTCCCAGCACCCTCCCCTTTTCCACTATCCCCTATTAATAACATTTTACATGTGGATGGTACGTTTGTTACAACTGAAGTACAAATTTTGAAGTATTGCTATTAACCCTGGTCAATGGTTTACATTTTGCACCATACAGTTTTATAGATTTTGACGAAATTTAAAATGACCTGTATCCATTATTGCAAGATCATGCAGAATAATTCTAATGGTCTAAAAATGCCCTATGTTCCATCTATTCTATTCTTCCCTCCCCTTTCCCTCAGAACCTATGGAAACCACTAAGTTTCAATTTTTGAATAAGATTCATAGTTAATTGCAATAATATTGAGGGCTAGACATATAGGTATGTTTTCTTTTATTAGGCACTGCCTATGTTCTCGAGGGATTTTGTTCCTCTAATTGAGAACATAGCAGGACTCCCCGGGATGGGAGTTTAATATTTTGTTTATTGTGTTGGTCTCCAACCACTGAGATAATGCACTATGACAAGAACACTTACATATTCCATAGAGGCATGCCCTGGGTGTGCCCTATCCTGCATATCCCCCCACACCTGACAGGAATATGAGATACCCATATATTTTCTATATGAATTTTCTGTAACCTAAAGTTTCTTTGAAGATAAAAAAAAAAAAAAGACACTGGAGGAATATATGGAAGAAATTGTCACTGTACATGCAAGATAACAGATCTTACAGTGATGAAAGACACAATGTATAAAAAATTACATTTTATTTCAAATTTTTTTAGTTTTAAATTTTTAAATTTTATTTATTTTAAAATTATTATTTTATTTTCCTATTAATTTTATTTGGTTATTTTTTAGCTTCATTTTTGGAGAGGTTTTGGATCACAGAAGGGTCACAACTGTGGCAGGGGAGGATCACTAGTGTGGGGTGTCAGTGAGGGAGGATACATGCACCTGGTGCATGCCTCTAAGGCATATGAATATGTTCAAGTGTTCATAGGGCATGGTCTTGGTGGGTGGAGACCCACACAATAACCCAAAGAAATTGAGTTCCCATCCTGGGGAGTCCTGCTACATTCTCTAACAGAATGGCAAGAATCCCAAGTACAAGGGCAGTTCCTAGTGAAGGAAGACAGACCATTATGCCAGACCCTTGATATTGATGATTGTGTTTATGAATCTTTTCTTGTGAAATTGAAACTTAGCCTAGTATTATATATTGCCTAAGACTTACCTTCTGAAACCCTCCTGGTTGCTCAAATGTGGCCTCTCTCTAAGCCAAACTCAGTACATAAACTCACTATCTTCCCACTGGCATGGGACATGACTTCCGGGGTTGAGCCTCCCTGGCAACAAGGGACTATTACCAAGCACCAACTAGCAATGCATGTGGAAAAAGACCTTGACCAAAAGGGGGAAATATTAAATACAAATGAGTTTTTTTGGCTAAGAGATTTCAAAGTGAGTTGGGAGGTCATTCCAGAGGTTACAATTATGCATGTCTTAGCAGGATCTCATTGACTGCCAGAGTAAACGTGCCTCAAACAGTGGTGCTTCTGAGAGCTCTAGAGACATCTATTAGTAGGACAGACAAGCTTGGTACCCTGTCAGTGGGCTCTACTTTGGAATATATGCTTCCCAGTGTAACAGAGACTCATTTATAGTTTCCCTACATATGGCTCTTCAGCCCCTATTATTTGAAGCTATAATTAGCACTATACTTGTTAAATATATGTCCCAGAGACTTAAATCTTTGGCCTGTTCATGTGCCGGTTGAGCCCTGAATCTTAGCAGAGTTCCAACACCTACTCTCCAGTCCACTGAACTCACCCAGGACAACTAACAAGGAGATGATGATGGACAATGACCATCCTAAGGAACAGAGAGTGTCTGCAGCTGAAGCAAGATAGTTCCATCCATCTGCCCCATGGGATCCAAGCGCCCTCTCAATTAGAAACAGAGTGGGCATCACCATCCCCAAATTCTCAAGATTGGGGAATGAACAATGGATTAAAGTAGACTTATTATTATATTATAGACTTATAATTATGCTAGCAATGGAAGAACTTTTGTCATTGATATAAAGGCAGTGGCCACCAGAGTTTCTGAGGGGAGGGATAAGGAAGAATAGGTTTAACATGGGGTAATTTTTGGGACATTGGAATTGTCCTGCATGACATTATAATGATCATTTTGTCAAAACCTATAAAATTGTGTGTGGCAAAGTGTAAACTATAATGTAAACTATAGTCCTTGGCTAGTACAATGCTTCAATATGTATTCATCAATTATAACAAATGTACCACACTAATGAAAGATGTTGTTATTGTGGGAAAATGTGGGAGGGAGAGGGGGTGGGGCATATGGGAATTACCTATATTTTTAATGTAACATTAGTGTAACCTAAAGCTTCATCTAATTTACAAAAATGGCAAATTAAACTCATCAGATTCTGACAATAATCTCAGGTGAAAATCTACCTTTAATGCTTGCTTACCTCCAAGGACACTTGTTTTCACTTTATTGGCCCCTGCTAATTCCATAATTTTTCTCAAATCATTATTTTTGGGAGAATATAGATTAAAGTATTGGCTATGCTGCTAAAAATAACTTTATTCATTTACATCAAGTAATGAATAAACCTAGAACTTAATTGTCTGTTAATGTTCTTAGATATCTGAAAGCTCATTCCTCATTTATTTATGGTTGCTTTCTGGGGAAGGGGAAATTTTGTGAAGCCTTTACTTACCATTATTGTATTGCATTGTAGTATCTATAAGGAGACTGAAAATGCCTGAAAAGTAGTTGAATAGCATGAGCTTGATGTAGGCTGAAGTAGTTTTAGGAAACAGGAAGCTCAGTAGGTACATGAGAGGAATAGCAGACCAGCCATACAACATGAAGATCAACATTGTGTCCAGAGAGTGGTAATCCATGACATATATATCCGCTTTGCAATATATGAACACTCCCTGAGACACAGAGTACATAGATAAAGACAATGTGAAGGGCAAGTAAAAAAGAAATCAAGCCAGAACATTTAGAGAAGAAAATAGCAATTCTGCCTTTGTTAGCATACAACTTTTCATTTTAAATCAGTTGGCCTCTTAAAATGTGCCTTAGCCTATGAGCATAAAGTAAGTTACTTTCACTTCTTAATGAGATGACATTCCAGTGAGCAGAGCCGCTTAAATTTAACTTTTGCCCCCAGCATGTATGTGTTTTTAATTCATAAACAAAAGCAGTATACCTTTCACCAATAAAACTGTTAACTTTCCCAGGAAGTAGATTATTTCTTTAAAGATTTTTCCTCTGCCTATTTAGTATGAAATAACCTTCCTCATACTGATGTCCACCTTTAGACTTGGCCTCCTGGCTCTACTCTACTTCCTTACTCCCCTCTAATTCACCACTCAGAGGTCTCCTTCTTCAGTTTTTCCAATTCAAACTGAAAATGAGGTAGTGAATCACAAAATTAGAAGGGTATAAGCATAAATTAGAATGGGTGGTAGTAGGGAGGAACCTGTAGCTGTTAAAGTAAATAAATTTATGGAATACATCTCTCATTAGTTAGTAATTACATTTCCTCCACAAATGGCAGGGTTGTCTCTCTGTGCAATTACATAAGTATGTAGCAGATTCACTGACAAGACAAAGTAAGTATAAGCTAAGATTAGCCATTATACAATTGATGACTGATGTTCCTGGTGGTGATAGCAATAGCAACAGAGGCAATTAGTAGATCTTAATTGACTCCAACACCTACAGTTAAGGTTGTTTTGTTTCTGACTTAGTGTAATGGAAACCTAAACAGAATAAATACAATGAGGTAATCAAATAAAAGTTAAAGTGACCTGGAAATCCCCACGCTGTAAGGCTTATGTCTTCAGGGTCACAAATAATAACTTAATTATAAAGAAAAGTCAAATCCCTAATTGAATAAATAACCAATACACCCTATTCTTAACTAAGAAGTTCCCATATTGTGAACATGCAGATTCTACCTAAATTAACCAATAAATGAAAATGCAAACAAGGTTTTCAAATAAATATTTTAGCCTCTTCATTATGAAATGTAACACATTCACAGGAGTGCATGAAATATAAATGAATTATTACACTAAATTATCACAAAGCAAACCCATGGACAATCACCACAATCAGTACCCAAAGAAATCTATTGTGTCCTTCTCCAACCCCTGTAAGAGTAACCACTATTCTGACATTTATCATAAACATTTTTCTTTTTTTGCTTTATATTTATCTTAAAAGTATTACCACACAGGCATGGATCTTGAAATATTCTATTTAGTATCATCTGTATTTTGAATTTTGAATTAATGGCAATATACAAAAAGCATCCTTTTGTATCTGGCTTTTTACACTCAACATTATGTCTGTGAGTTGCATCCATGTTGTTAAGTGCAGCTGTAGTTCATTCTTTATCATTGCTAGATAGTATTCCCCTGATGACTATATCACAATTTATCCATTTTAATCTTCATGAATAATGGGTTGTTTCCAGTGTTCTATTACTATGAATAATGATTCTGCAAATTTTCCTGTACATGTCTCTTAGTGAGTATGTGCACACATAAAAGTAGTGGAATGAGTGAATCATAGATTATAGCTATCTTCAACTTGAGAAGATAATGACCAACTGTTTTCCAACAGTTGTTTTACACCCTTGTCAAAATATAGTCAGTTTTTAATATTAGTCATTGTAATATATTTATTATTGGTGTATCTGTTTTAATGTACCTATTTTTACTATGGGGGTGTCATTCTATTGGGGCTTCCTATGGTGGATACAAAACCTGTGTCAGAAATATGTATGGCCAATGTCTTCTCCCACATTTCAACTTCCAATCTATTAATGATATATTTTGATGAGTAGAAGGAAATTATTAGGCAAACAAATGTATC
>JAQZBX010039883.1:0-22861 GCA_029593785.1 Cabassous unicinctus
AGGGCGTTGAGCCCCACCCCCTGGTGGGTGGGGAATTGAATATAAAAGGCAAGGCAAAGAACAGAGTTGAAGCAGTCTTTTGAGAAGCAGTCTTTGAGAAGCAGCTTTGATGTTTGGAAGAAGGCCCCAGGAGAAGAGAAGCAAGCCGTTCGCCTGATCGCCTACAGCTGACCTTGTGGAGGAAACAGGAGCTAAGCCCCGGAGAGAAACGCAGCCCTGGGAAGAGAAGAACTCCAGAAGCCTGAACCCTGGGCAAATGTCGGCAGCTGTCTTGCTCCAACACTTGACAATGGACTTTGGTGAGGGAAGAAACTTATGGTTTATGGCCTGGTAACTGTGGACTTCTACCCCAAATAAATACCCTTTATAAAGACCAACCCATTTTTGGTATTTCACATTAGCACCCCTTTGGCTGACTAATACAGGCCCTGTAGGGTAGTATGAGAATGTTGGTTTTTATTCTAAGAGAAACTGGGAGCCACTGGGGGAGTTTAAGCAGAGGCATGACGTGGAACCTTATGTGCCTTAACTCATTTAATCCTCACTGCAAATCTGGGAGGCAGAAACTGCTGGGGTTTTTTTCCCCATAGGAAACAGAATGCAGAGGGCTTTAGTAACTTGCCTGGCATCACCAGCCAGGAAGTGGGGGGCCATATTCCAACTTAGGCAGCCAGTCCCAGAGCCTGCACCCCCAACCCTACTGCACAATCTTCTCAGTAGCTGGGTCTTAGCTCTTAGGTTCTGTGTAGATTCCATTTGGAAAGAGGTTTTGTGCTAAAAATAGAATTTGAAAGCTACTGGGCTAGATCATCTTTAATGTCCACCTTGGCTCCCATCTCTTGGGGTTCATTAATTCATTCCACAAATATGGAATGAGAGCCACATGCTCTGCCAGAGACTAAGGATCCAGAGGTGAATACAAGGGTTACAGTCCCTGCCCTCTTGAATGGCAAAACCCAATGTGGAAAAGCCACAAAGCAAGGAAACAGCAAATGAAATAATTACACTTCATGATAGGCATCATGAAGGAAATAAATACGGCGATGTGATTGAGATTAACCTGGGGGCGGCTTTGGTTAGTGCAATCATGGAAGGCTTCTGTGAAGGGGTGACATTTCAGCTGAGCCTTGGAGGATGGGGAGGAACCAGACTTGTCAAGAACCCAGGGAAGAGCATTCCCCATGTAGAGAACTGCAAGTGCAAAGGTCCTGAGGCAGGAAAGAGATGCGTGTCTACTGTGGCTGCAGCAGAGTGAGTGAGGGAGAAGTGGGGCCTAATTATTGGATTTTAAGTGTAAACCCATTGAAGAGTTTTAAGAGGGAGTGAGACAGGGTCTGATTCACATAAAACATATCACTTTACTGCTGAGAGGAGAATGCCTTGCGGGGGGCAAGGTGACCCATTAGGAAGCTATTGCAACAGAGGATAACTTCAGCCAGGGTGGCTGTGGAGGTGAGGAAAGTGATGGACTAAGTCAGAGCTGGCTGGCTTTTCTGAAGGACTGGGTGCGGGGAAAGGGGAATGCGTCAGTGAGAATCAAGTGCATTGCAAAGTGTAAAACAACCCGCCTTTGCATGTCCTCACCTGGATGGGATGGGTGTTCCCAGAGCTGCCTGTCCCTCTGACCTCATGTCCTATAACCCTTCTCTTTGTTCTCTACCACCCGCCACACTGGCCTTCTCTCTGCTCAGACCTGTGGAGCTCATTCCTGCCTCGGGGCCTTCCCATTGCCTGGGGGGCTGGCCCCTAACCTTCTTGCCATTCGGGGCTCGGCTCAGCCATGCCTCCCCTCCGCCAGCTAGACCTTCCAGCACAGCACAATTTGTCCCCTCCCCCAGGCACCCTATCACATCACCCTATTTCAGGTTCTTTACTTTCACTATCTGAAAGGATGTTTTTAATTTATCTGCTTGTTTTTTCCATCTCTATGCAGCAGGCAGCACCTTGTCTGGCTTGTTCAGGCCCCTCCCCCATCCCCAAGTAGAGGGTAACCACCGGGTTGGGGACCGCCCTGCAGTACTAGGTTTATCCACAAGGGGGAGCGTGTACATTTCCTTTTCAGTTTCTGCCTAAAACTCTGGAATAGAACAGAACCCTGACTCAGGTGTCACAATTTACCTATCAGGGTCCATGTAGTGTCATGTTTTGTGGTCTTTTATGTTTCTGAGAGTTAAAAAATGTTTTTGTGGGACTGTGAGATATTACTTTGAGATAAGGGAGGGGAGACTCATAGGCTCCCTCCCTCCCTCCATACCTTTCCCCCTATGCTATGCTTAGACTGTCTTTTGCTTGAAAGAACCTATGTTTATTTCTCCACTGACTGTAACCAGTGACGGATATCTTCAGACACCATGGGACATAAATGAACATTTCTTTGATGATAAAACTGTATTTGACAATGACCCAAAGATTTCCCAAACAACTGGGTAAGACTAAGAAGATTTTATTTCAGACTGAGGAAGGCAAGTAAGGGGTTAGCATCACAATAAAGGAGCAGAAAGTGCTGGATGGTCATTAATCCCTGCTCTCATAGCTGTGGAGTTGTGGAAAGAGCACTGGACCATGTTAGAAGACACAGACAGGTGTGAGTCCTGTTCTGAGTCCTGGCTCTATTTCTAGCTGAATGACTTTAACTCTCGGAGCCTGCTTCCTCCATTTGTGAGGATGACGATGCGCCAATGGACACGAAAGGTGCTTTGTGAACAGGTGTTGTGACGTTGGTGGTGTGATTGGGCATGATTATTAACCACCGCCAGCCGGCTTGTGTTGAGACCCCTCACACTTGGACTGAAGGTGCCCCCACGAAATAGGAACTCATGAGGAGCAGAGAGGGATGTCTGAATGTGTCACCTAATCAAGGAGGGGGTCAGAGTCAGTTGCTGGTAGCTGGGGAAGGAAGCCAGGGAATCCCAGAGCTAAAGAAGTAGCACAAGAAGGGATGATTCAGACAGAGAGATGATTCTGGGAAAATATTCAAGATAAAGACTGTTTCCTGCTGCATTTAGTCTAGGGATGGGGGGAACATTGAAAACTTTTTTCCTAATACAAAGTGTCTTGACTTTTATTACAGGAATACTTATTCATTATCATAGGCACTGTGATTATTTTTTCAAAACTGCCTGGTCATTTTACAGTCTTTTGCCCTTTACTCATTTTTTATTGTTTTTTAAAAAAATTTCTTTAAGCATATTAAACATAATTGTTTATATTCTACGTTTATCCCAACATCTGAAGTCTTTTTGGGTCTGGTTCTACGTCTGCTGTTTCTACTGCCTCTCATTCATGGTGGTCTGTCCTTGTGTGTGTTGTGATTTTTTATTGGGAGCTCCTATTGTTTGGAATCCTATGATAATTCTATGTGGCCTGGCTTGAGGACACATTTCTGTAGGGAGGACATGTGATTGGCGCTGCCAGGAATCCGGGCATACTGGTGACAGACCTGGGTCCACTTTAAATTCAAATGATCATTGAGGGTTTTTAAGACCAAGCTAAGGGGGCGGATGTGGCTCAAATGGTTGGGCATCCGTCTGCCATATGGAAGGACCTGGGTTCTATCCCCGGGACCTCCCGGTAAAATAAAAACATATATACAGAAGGCGCATGGGCTGCCAGGCTCTGTGTGCCGGTCAGCCGCCAGGCCCCGGGAGCCAGGCAGCAAGATGATGACATAACAGGAGAGAGACGCAGGGGAGAGACAAGACGAGATGCTCTGAAAACCAGGAACCGAGGTGGCGCTGGTGGCAGAACACCTCTCTCCTACGTCGGAAGTCTGCAGGATCGAATCCTGGTGAAGACTGGAGGAGGAGGATGAGAAGAGATGGCAGGAAACAGACCCAGAGAATTGCCCAGCAAATGGACACAAAACAGCAAAAAAGGGGAAGGGGGGGTTTAAAATGGATAAAGTAAATAAATAAATCTTAAAAAAAAAAAAAAGACCATGCTAAGAGTGAAATTTCAGACTCCCAAATTGTGCAAGGATCAGTCAGTAGCTCTGAAATCTCAGGGAAAGATTTTTTTCCCCCCAAATACCCAGAACCAAGGCTGATGCCGGCAGTTTTTCTTGCTGCTTACTTCTGCTGCACAGGATTTTGCTTTTCTTTTCCATTGTTCACCCTTTTACTTGGATACAGCCCTTCCTGCATCCTGGGTTTATGTGGGGTGGTCTCCAATTGGACTCCCCAACCTGCATAGGTCCAAGGATTGATTCCCAGTGCCACCTGCCCCACTGCCTGGGCCTGGGGCTATGTAGAATCCCTGCGACAATTTCTTCCCCTATAACCACTTGGACTGGCAATGTAGCTTGGCTCCTCATCCTAGGTTCCCCTTCCTTGAAGGTTCTTCCATTGGCTAAAAAAGTGGGTTTTTAAAGTTTTTTTCTGACATTTTAATGTATTTTATAGCCAGAGTTTCAGGTCTCTCATCACTCGTCATTCAAAGTGTGATGTGAGGACCAGTGGCCTCAGCATCCTCGGGGAGCTTATTAAAAATGCAGACTCGTGGGCCCCCCAGGCCCACTGAATCTGGATCTGAATTTTTATGAAGACCTCCCCCCACCAGTGCTTGGTAGACAGAGAAGCATTGCTCTACTTTCCCATATTACCTGAAACACAAGTAGGGCAGGATGCTTGTGTGGACATTCTAGGGCAGAGACAAAGTGAAGCAGTTTCTTTCCCTTCCATTTGCTTCTCCCTGGTCCAGGGGCTCAAATAAAGAGTAAATCTAGGACTAGTAGTGACATCTCTGCCAGCCGCTGCCTTCACCAGCACACAGAGACCCTGCACTGAGAGACTCGGCCCTGGACGGGACCTGAGCCGGGCATGGCCACCGGGGCGTGGGCTTAGAGGGCTTGGTGTGGTCCCAGCCCAGGGCTTTCAGGGCCAGGGAGCCTGGGTGCCTTTGTGCTTCTGAGTTTTCTTCTCCCACCCACTCCTGTCGCTTATGATGTCCCCGTCTGTGTGGCTGATCTTTTATCTTAGTTTCCCTGCTCTGCACAGAAGCTGTGGCCGGCCCTGAATCCCAGCCCTGACCCCTTCCACCCTCGAAAAGGCCTAGACCTTGTCACCATGCTTCAAGCTGCAGGTTAGGACATGTCTCTCTGGAAACCATCGCTCCAGCCATTCACACCTCAGTGTACTTAAGGAAACTTCCTAAGAGGCAGAGACATGAACACGACTAGACTCTTCTTTGGCCAAGTGTGTGGCTGTCTGATTGGTGCATTCATCCTTATGTAAAAGATTCCCCTGGATGTTCACAACATCCAGCTAAAGGGACAGTCCCTCTATATTTAAGGGTCTACTTCCCTGGGAGAGAAAGTGGACAAAGGCAGCATCCTGAGCCTAGTGTTAGGAACCATGAAATCAAATATGATTACTTTAAATTCCATGTATACAATGTCTCATTGTCCTCTTGGACCTGACAGAGACCTTGCATTGTCTTTGCTACATACTTAGCATCCCTGGCTCCTTCAACATGGTGGCCAATTACTGAGCGTTCACTCTGTGTCAGGTATTGGGGCATAATACCTGACGTGCATCACGTCATTTAATCGTTTCAACCACCCAGTGCAGAGATGAGATAAGTGAGGTGCAGAGGGGTTCAGTCAGTCACATGTCCAAGGTCATATAGTTGGTAAATGGTAGAGTTTGAATTAGAACCCAGGTCTTTAGGGCACCAAAGCCCATTCTTTTCCCACTCCTCTATTTTTCTCTCCTATGTGCAGCATCCAGCAGAGTGCCTGAAACAAAGTAAGCGCTCCATAAATGTTTTTAAATGAATGAAAGATTTCCATAAAAAGGCTGCTATTGATTGAATACCTTCTATGGGCAAACACTCTCTATATGTTGGTTCAAATCCTCACAGCAATCCAGGAAGGGACTGATGATTATAAATTTGTTTTAAAGGTAGGTAAACTAAGTTTCAGAGAGGTTAAGTAAATTTCCCCGAGCCACACTGCTAATGAGCTGTTGAGCGAGCTGGGATTTGAATACAAGCCTTTGGGATGCCAGATGCAGGGCACTTTCTACACATCACCCCTCTAGCATGGGGAACTTGGTCTTGGGAAGGGGTGTCTCAGGGTTGACACGTGGCTGGTGGTGCTGGAGAGGGGCCTGCTTGACCCTGTGACCCCAGAGGACAGACCCTTGAGCAGTGGGTGAGAATAACATGGAGGCAGATGGGGACTGGCGCTATGGAGCAACCTTAAGCAAGTGTCTGGTAATGGAGGGGAGCGAGCACCCCATCTCTGGAGGTGTTGGATGACCATCTCTCCAGAATGCCCAGAGAAGTGGGGTGGTGGCCAGTGTGACCACTGGGGTCCCTTTGGCTCTGACAGTCTGAGGCACTTTGTTTCTCTTGGTCAGCTCTTGAAATCTCCAAGAGGGCGAGTCAAGAGCCATCTATTCTGAGCAGGGTAGATTAGAAGAATACATTCCTGGTTCTTCCAGTTTCTAGGAGGTGTTGGGAAGTCTTGATTGATGAGAAATGGCCAGGGCGTGTTAACGACTCTAGGATCAGCTTCTTTCCTCCTTTGCCCCAGCCTCGCCCATGGCTTTTCACGGGAACTGGTTTCTTTTACACACATGGAAGTCGACAGTGTGACACAGCAACTTCAGATCTTGGGTCTCAGCTGGGATAAAATTGAAACCTGAAACAAATGGAACCCATTATGATTTACAATTGAATTTCAAAGGGCCGGTCACCTAAAATGCCCTCTTCCACCCATGTAATCTGAGCCCAGAGCCATGAAAGCTCTAAACTGTCTTTTAAAGAAAAATTGATGTGTTTTATCCCCTGCCTGCCGGTGTGCTGAATCAGTTTCCCCTAGGGCCACTGGCTTGGGACTTCCAGCCACATCCTTCTTCATACTGAAAACCTTCGAAATTGCAAACAGTAACGATTTACATTTGTGCAGAAGCTTATGATGGACAAAATGCTTCCTGTGTTCACTCTCATTCCTCTGGTTCCCACCGCAGAAGACCCCATGCAGGGAGTGTGGTGGGAAGGCATCATCCATCCCCCTTACACAGACGAGGAACGTGAGGCTCTGAGAGCCAGAAAGGTGACCGCGCCTGAGCAAAGGCACATGCTTGGGAGGTGCAGATCCAGGACCTGAGGCCAGATTTCCTGATTCCAGATTCAACTACAGCGTGCCCCTTCTCTGGAGAGATCTTTCATCCATGTGGCTGCTCAGGATAAGTACATCTTACATAAGGAGGATTTAATTTCCATGATCATGGAGACAAAATTGCTTCAATGGATGGTCTTAAACCAGAACTATCCCCTTTCCCCATCACTCCTCTCTGGTATCACAGCAGATAGAGCTTTTAGGGCTCCACTGTGGTCACAAAAATGTCCATGCCACTTGTCACAATGGAAGGTGGTGTTACAGTGTGACTGAGAGCATGGGTGTAAGTGCTGACTGCTCTTCAGCTGTTAATGGGTAAGTTAGCAACATCCCTGAACCTCAGTTTTACATGCCTCCCTGGTGGGGATGTGGCGATGATTAGGTGAGATAAAGTACTTTTTTAGTGAGAGCTTAGCACAGTGTTCAGCACATAGTAGGTGCTCAATAAATGCTGACTGAATATAGCTACATAAAGCTATTCCAAAACTCCATTCACTCCAGCAGTATTGACTTAACACATGCTCCTGGCCATGTGCTTCTGTATACAGTACCCACTGGCTCCTCACAGCAGCCCCATGAGACAGATATCACTCTTCCCATTTTATGCAGGAGGAAACTGAGGCTTACTTCCCAGCTGCTTTCTTTCATAAGTATCAGAGCTAGGACTTGAACTCATCTCTGTCTGACTCTTATTCCAGTTCTCTACAGTGCCAGAGGGTCACCAGTACACAGAGATTGGATGGGCTGCATGATTTATTGAATGGGACAGGAGCCCCCAAACTGGGATGTCCAGGGACCAGGCCTCCAGCTGTGACTCTTCCACAACTTGCTGTGTGGCTTTGAGTTAGTCACATCACCTCTCTGGGCCTCAGTGGCTTCATCTGCAAACTAGAGAGGTCAGACAGATTGCCTCAAAGATCCGTTCCAGCTCTGGCCTGCTGAGATGCCCCTCAGATTTCACAAAAGACCCAGGTACACCAGCCCTCATGCCGTTGCACAGGAAGGAAGAAGGAGGAAGCACAACATTTTTGCCTTCTGAACTCATGAATTTCTGCATAAATCCCAAACCTTCCAGAGGAAAACTCTAATTATCCTTCAGGGACTAGCCTGGCTTGTAATTACCCCTATTATTTTTAATTGTATTTTATAAGGTACCTTTCATCCTGAGATCTCAAAGGGCTTCTCAAACATTCATTAGCAGAGCCCCCACCCCTCCCTGTGTGGATATGAAAGGCAGAGACTGATTTTAATGTTGGAAAAGAAGAGGTGGGGGGTGGGGAAGAGGGGGCAGAGGTCCCAGAAGTAATTTCACCTCTGGGTTCAAAGGAGCGAAGAGCAGAAATATGTCCAGGAAATGCTCCCCTTCAGAGGGAGTTCATGGGATATTCCGTCAAGATCAGATGGATCAGGAGACACTCCTTCTTTCTAAAAAAAAAACAACTTCTGCCTGTAATGCCTAGGAGACGGTCACTCAGTTTGGTTCAGTTCAATTCAACTTCCTTCATTGCACTTTAGATATATTCATCAGCTGTCTTTTGAGCTGGTCTCCAGCAAACAGGCCTATGTTAGGTGAGATGAAGGTGAGAGTAAGGGCTTCAGAGTTTCCCTACTGCAGATGTGGGCATATTTATGTGAGTAGCAGGGGCACAAGGGCCAGAGGAACTTCCCAGGAGAGCCCTTCTTGGCCACCTAAAGTGAATGGCTGAAGCCAATGCTTGGTCTCTGCAGCACACAGAAAGTGGCTACCCCAACACCTCCCTGGCAGAAACAGTGCGAGTCTGAGGAACAGAGTGACCAATGAGAGAAAAGGACCATTTTGAGCAGCTCTTCATGGGAGCCACTCTTCTTCTCCCCCACCTCAACTCCCCTCCACCATAACCAAGCCATCTGGGGCACTTACACTAAGCTTCTATCAACCCGATCCCAAAGAACGGGCAGAGAGGATCTCTATGGAATATGAGAAGCTTCACTCCCCAGGGAAGCCTTCCTTGATTCCCAGGCTGAGTGAGGGGCCATCAGTCTTTCCAGATGGTCTGTAAGCTCCTGAAGGGAAGGACCCTGCCTGACTACTCACCCCAGCACAGGTGGATGCTCAGAACATATTTGCTGACTAAAGGAACAGATCACAAACCACCACCCTGTTTCTATCCTTGCAAGATGGTGTGACACAGACCAAAAGAGGACTCTTTCCCCTCCTCAGCTTGGAGATGGCTGGATCCAAAGGACAGTCAGGGCCACACAGCTCCATGGCTTCAGGAGTCAAAGATGGAAGTCACTGTCAAGCTGTGGATGAGGGTGATGATGATGTAGTGACCCAGGATCCCAGGCTGAGATAGTGTGGGAAACAAAGCAGATGCTGTGAGATGGCAAAAAGGAGGGCTGTGGTGGCTTCTGGGATGGGGGGGTGTGTTTTAACAAGAAGGCTGGCACCTACGGGGTAGGGCTTCCTACCATTTTACTGATGAAGCCTCCATGGGTCCTGGTTCCCTCAAATGGTGCTCTCCAGATGATACAACCTGGAGGGATGTGGGTGATGTAAGAGAAACATGAGGCACAGCCTTGCTCAACAAGGACCCAGTAGCTTTGTTTCAGAAATTAGTCTTGTGAGCAGAGCTATTAGCAAGAACGCAAGAGGGAGATTCATCACTGACCGACTTGGGAGTTCCCTGTGTGGAAAGAAAGGGTCTTATTCATTGTGGCATTTCTTGTTGGGCTAGACAAGAGCCTGGGCACTTTTTCTCTCTGGATACACTTGATGATTAATTGTCAAATTATTTGGCATGAGAAGTGGCATAAGTCAGAAAAGGGAGGAATCTGGAGGCCAAGACGTTGGGGAAGGCTTCAAGAGGGAGGAAAGGCATGGTGGGTGCTGAGTAAGTGGCAAGTGAAAAGAATAATCCCTTACTTTGTCATAAGGCTCTCATGTCACAAGAACCCTGTCCAATGAGGATGATCGGGAAGGAAACTGAGAGGTTCCAAGTGGCAAAGGGACTACCTCATAGCCACCCAATAAGAAGATGTCTGAGATTTTTTTATGCCCAGCATCCATTCTCTTTTCTTCTGGGAGTGCCACCCTGTCCCCACTCTCAGTCCATGGGTTTCATGGGACTGAATCATCTCTAGACTTTGTGGGTGGGCCCATGACTCAGACCCAGCCAATCAGCACTGCAGTTCACCTGGCCACAGTGATTGGTTTAAGGATGGCACATGACCCAAGCTGGGCCAATGAAAATCCTCCTGAGAATTTTTTCTAGAACTGTTGGGAAAAAGACACACTTTTCTTTGGGATTGCAAAGCTAGGAAAACGTAAGTCTGCAACTGCTAGTGGCAGGGTGGGAAAAGATTGTCTGAGAGTGAGGCTAACACAGAAGAAACCAGAGTTGCAAGAAAGAGAGGGAATTTTGCCAACTCCTATTAATTTTTTAGGTATATAAGCCTATAGGTTTCCTTTATATTCTCCTTTAAGCCACTTTGATTTATGTTTCTGTCACTTGTAACCGAAAAAGTCCTGGCTTATATGCACTGCTGTTGAGTGATATTGTGGACTAAATCCTGGGTCTCCTACTGCATCATCGAGTTCCAACTAATCAAGCTCCCTCCAGATGATCTTTCTTATGATTCCATCCATCCATCCATCCATTCATCCATCCATCCATCCATCCATCCATCCACCCTCCATCCATCCAATACACCTACATTTAATATTTATAGAACAATGCACACATGTGAATGAAATAATGAAAGCTTATTTTGTCTTGTTTTAATGACAAGGATAATCCTATGTGGAGATTAGTTAACAAAAGGCAAACTAATTTCTGGAAATGCAGGAACTCGATCCTCCAGGGCAATACTGAGTTTCATCAGTGTCATCAGCACATAACCAGACATGATCCTTCCTTTGCCAAACATGATTTAGTCAGGCTGGAGCCACAGCCAAAGCGGGAGGGTCCAAAATGTCATTGATGAGCATGTGAGATTTCCTTTTGGAGCTGATGCCAATAGTGTGAGCACCTCAGTGTCATGAGTGGGGATTGCCAAGGAAGACTTGCTTACTCTAGCCTTGTGAGACCTGTCTTGTCCCTTCACCGTGGTGATCACATTAAGTAGCACAGCTGCCCAAGAACCACATTTTGCCAGCTGGTTCCAGAGGCTAGTGCCAGCTCTTTCAGGATGGCTCTGCACCTCTCAAGAGTCAGAGCATGCCAGACGTGAACCAGTCATCCATCTCAAACTCCTGCTTTTTCCAAATAAAACTGAGATCCATAGAGAAGAAGGTATGTGCCCAAGAGCACAGAGAGATAATTAGAAGGAAAGCCTATATTGGAACTCAAGCTTCCTAACCTGGTGCTCTTCCTAACATGTCATTCTACTTCCTTGGGCCACATTCCAAAGCAGGTGGGGTTTGTCTCAAAGGGCTTATTTCCTCCTGGATCAGTTCTTGGTGTTGGTAGTTCAGGGAATGCTCTGGGCACTAGACTGTATTTCTTTTTTGTTTCTTTGTTTGTTTCTTGTTTTCTTTAGGAGGTACCAGGGATTGAACCCAGGACCTTGTACATGGGAAGCAGGTGCTCAACCGCTTGAGCTACATCCACTCCCCTAGAGTGTATTTCAAAGATGCTTTCCACAGTGTAAGCCATCATTTCCTATGGACCACATGACACAGTATAGATGGATGGACACAGTGGTCACAGAATTGGTGGAAGAAGACCTTAAAAGTCACCTTGTCCAACCCCATTCCCTGATATTTGGATTCCCTCTGCAGCATCCTGTGGTATACTTGTCGGATTTGCCAGTGGCAGAGAGTTGGGAGAAAAGGCGCTATAATCGATTTTTAGTTATTTTTTTGTTTTTTGTTTTAGCAGGTATAAGGGATTGTACCTTCCCCGTACATGGGAAGCAGGTGCTCAACCACTGAGCTACACCTGCTCCCCAAGAGCTAGTCTTGCTCTCCTTTCTCTCCCGACTCCTTCAGTGCATAAGTCCATCAATTGCCTCCTCACTCTCCAAAACCTTCCGCTTCCTCTTCCCTTGCTCCTTCCTCTTGGTTAACAAATATTTTGGGGGTCTTTCTCTTAAAGCAAACAAACAAATAAATAAATGGTGATTCTTCTTTTGATTTTGCTACCTTCTCTAGTGACTTTCTTCTCTCTCTTTTCTCCACCAAATTTCTTAAAGACTAGTTTATGCCTACTGCCCACTCTTCTTCATGATCTACTCCACCTTAACTTTTGGCAGCCTGCGTTCCTTCCCCAACATCATAGTGAAACTACTCTCTCAGAGGTTACTAATGATCTCTTAATTATTCTTTTTTTTTCTTTTTAAGGTAAAGGGGCCAAGGATTGAACCCAGGACCTTGTTGTATGTGGGAAGCCAGAGCTCAACCGCTGAGCTACTCCTGCTCCCCTGAGTTGATTATTTTCTTTTGTTTGTTTGTTTGTTTTGTCGTTAGGAGGTGCCAGGGATCGAACTGGAGACCTCATTTGCGGGAAGCAGGCGCTCAATCACTTGAGCTACTTCTGCTCCCCTTAAATATTCTTAGCCTTAATTTTTCTTGTTGCCTTTGTATTATTTGTGATGTTAGTCACTCAGTGCTCAATCTCCCTTTTACGACATTATACTGATTATCTTTCTTCCCCTTGGGCCATGCTTCTGATTGCAAACAGTCTTTTCACTTCTCTAGCACTTCTGTTTTAAGGCTTTTCCCCAGAAACTTTGTCCATCCAGTGATTCATCCATCCATTCAACAGTTAACTGAGTGTGAGATATTGTGCCAGGAACTGGAGATTCAAAGATAAATTACACATCATTCCTGACCTTGTCCTTTATTTGGAGGACAGATAAGTTCATCCCAACATCATGAGATGCTAAGTGCTGGACCAGCAATTTCCACTGCTTTATAGATTCAAGGAAATGCAGACCTGAGAGCTATGAAAGACCTTGGAAATCATCTAGTCCAATGCTCACATTTTATAGAAGAGGAAACTGATGTGCAGAGAGACGACGTCATTTGTTTATGGACCACAGAAATTTGGCAAATAAGTTGAGCATAGACCAGAAGTCTCTTCGTATATATTCTTGTCAGAGAATGGACAAAGATGACTTTCCTAGTGAAGTAGGAAGGTATCAGGGTAGAAAAAAAAAACTATCTGGAGCTGGCTCTGAGACAGAAATGCATTTCACTGAGTTCTTTCTGCAACCAAGGATCCATGACTGGAATCTGTGTCTTCTTTTGAATACTCCAGCAAGAAGACATGTGGTAGAGATCCTGGAACTGGAGTTTCTTAACTGAAAGGAAGAGAAACAATACTTACTGAGCACTTAATATAAGCCATAAAACTTAATATAAGCACTTAATATAAGGCCCAGAGATTAAGTGACTCACATAATTTTGAAGCAAAACCAGGATTAGAGCTCAGATTTCCTAACCCTAGTCTGGTGATCTTTCAAGAGTCATAAGCTGACTGCCTGAACTGGAATGCTGGGCTGTCATTTGTCCAGGGCAGAGAAGGAAATGGCTGGCTTGAACCCACTGACTGTGTGAGTCCCCTCCAGACCCATTTAGTGCATTTGTATAAGAGCTTGCTCTCACCTTTACCTCCAGACAGGGCCAGCTACATGGGTGTGAGATCTGTGCAGTCACATACTTAAAAGGACCCCATAGGGGAGTAGATGTGGCTTAAGTGGTTGAGCGCCTGCTTCCCACATGGGAGGTCCTGGGTTTGGTCCTCGGTGGCTCCTCAAAACAAAAACAAACAACAAGCAAACAAATGAAAAAACCAGCTCAGGGGAGTCAGTGTGGCTCAGTGGTTGAGTGCCAGCTTCCCACATACGAGATCTCGGGTTCAATCCCTGGCCCTGGTACCTCAACGAAAGAAAGAAAGAAAAAAGAAGGACCCCATGCTGGATTTGATGCTCTGCTGTTGTCTTCAAATTCTTAGCAATTTTTGAACAAGGGGTCCCTCAAATTATGTAGTTGGTCCTGCTCCCAGATGACACCTTTAATCATTTCTACTCAAAGTATTTCCCAGAAAACTCATTTGAATAGTTCATTGTTCTCCCTGTTCTCACCCCCTAGGAGGGGTTATTGGGAAGATCACCTGAAAGTGAACTAACACTAGGACTCACAGTTGCCTCTCTGGATTCCCTGGACCACTGTTTGGAAGGGTTTTATCCTCCCTGGACGTTATGGAACTCTGTTCTCCTGGGCACAGCAGAGTGTAGCAGAGTGTAGAATTTGGCTATTTAGCTTTACCAGACCCAGAAACCAAACTATCCACCACTTTAATCATCTCCTTCTCTGGTTCAAGGGCCCTTGGTGACTCCCTGCTACAGGAGAGTCCAGCCTACAGCTGGCATTGCAATATGGTTCCAGTCCACCTTTGCAGCTGTTCCACTCAATATTCACCTGCACAGAGTCTCTGCTCCAGCCCCGTGCCCCTTTCCTTTCCTAGGTTCACCTTAGACAGTCTGGCCTCTGCACCTTTTCTGCACAATATGCCATCCTAGTGACCATCCTTCCTCCGCTCACCAGCTGATATTCCTCCTGTCTTCCAAGAGCTCCCTTTGGCCTATCTCCTCCATAAAGGTCCTTCTTCTCTGACCACTCATTCTTATATCCTCTCTCCCAACAAGACGGCAGGCTTCTGGAAGACAGAGCTAGCAACCCAGTCCTGAATTCCCTCCCCAGCCGTATACCCAGCAGTGATGAGTGAGTAGTTGTGGATGCCATGGTTCTCATGGAGGAGGAAAAGTAGGAAGTCCCTCTCCTGGTGAGGCGGGGTCACCTGCTCACAGCCTCTGCTTGCCTGCTGCTGGAGGGTGAGTCAGTGCGATCCTCGTCAAACCTGTCTCCCCAGCTGAGGCTCTGGGCCTACGCAAGTCCCCAGTGCCCAGGGGGCACCACAGATCTTACCGAGGGATGTTGGCTCAAATGTTCAGAGGCAACTTCAACAAGGGAAAAATGTTTTGGGATGATGGAGGAAGAGTTTCTGGGTCCTGGAAGAGGGTGCTTACCACCTGGCTGATCAGACTTTGGTATTCAGATTTCAGGCACACATGGTTAAATTGAAGGGAGGAGGAGGGAGGGTTACAAGGGAGAGGAGGGCCCTGGGACCCATGCCAAATGGGAAGTGGTTGTAGGAACTGGGGGTAAGTGAAAGAAAAGAATGCTTGGGAGAAGGTGACCCATGTCTTTACATGGTTGAAGAGCTCCCATGGACTAGCAGAGGCGGACCGGATCTGGGAAGGCCCTCAGGGCTGAAGGTGGGCCAAGTCAGCAGTTAAGGGAGGCAGAGCTCTGCTCAGTAAATAAGCAGAGCCATCAAAAAAAAAAAAAAAAAAAAAAAAAAAAAGTGTAATGAAAGAGAATCCTCATATGCTGAAATGCAGATTGCATATTTTGTTTTGGCAGCTTAATTAATTCTAATTAACATAGAAAATGGTTTGTATTTTAAGGACACCATAAAATCATCCTAAATATCTTTCAATTTAACAAAAACAAAAACAAAAACAAAACAAAACAAAACAAAAAACATAGAAGGGCCCCAAGAGCTTTGGCTCCTCTTCATGGAAGTATGGTGGTTAGTTTCGTGTATCGACTTGACTAGACTATAGTACTTGGTTATCTAAACAGAAACATCTACAATCAACTGACTTTAAATCAAGATTATCCTTGATAATCTGGATGGGCCTCATCCAATCAGCTGAAGGGCCTTAAGAGCAAAACTGAGGTTTCCCTGAGGAAGAGGAAATTCTGCTTCAAGACTGAAACATCAGCAACATCAGCTCCTGCCCAAGAGTTTTCAGCCTGCCCTATAGATTTTAGACTTGCCATCCACCACAATGGTATAAGCCAATTCCTAGAGAGCGAGTGAGAGAGAGGCACGTGTGTATAGATACATACGTATACAGGTACACACACACACACACACAAATGCACACAGATACACACATACACACACATATACACATGCACACACATATACACACACATACACACATACATATACACATGCACACACATACACACACATACACATACACACACACATATACACATACACATATATATTTATCCTCCTGATTCTGTTTCTCTGGATAACCCTGACTGACATAAGAAGTGTTCAAGCAGAGGTTCCAACTTCAACGGATCCCTCAACACAGCCCCACAATTGTTCTGTTTCCTTGCACAACACTCCCCACCTTCCATATCCCAAAGTAATCTTTAAAAGTTCATCCTTGCTTCTTAAAACTCGGATCCTACCCAGATGTAAACGTATAAACTTCTCCTCATCCCCACTCTCCCCACCCTTTCTGGGATTTTTACAGCAGCCTCCTAACGAATGCCTCAGCCTACCCTCTAGGTCTAGATTCCCTCCAATCTGTCTCCATGTTGCTGAAAGGACATCTGGATCTTATGCTCCTGCTCAAAGCCCTCCCGTGGATTCCTGGTGCCCTTATGAAATGGCTGAATTCCTTACCTTGGCCTTCAAGGCCTGTCATGAGCTGACCTAGCCGGCCTCCTCTTTTGCCTTTTCCCCTTGCATCTCTGGATTCCATGCTTGCTCTCACCTCTGGGCCTTTGCATGTGCTGTCCCCCCCCCCCCACCATCCCCATTCCACCCACTCCACTCTCCCTGGCTCTCTGCTAGTCATCTATTAGGTCTCAGGTCAGATGTCACTTCTTCCAGGAAGCATTCCAGAACTTCCCAAGCCTGGGTTATGTGTCTCTGCATACATTCCCTCAGCACCCTATCCCCGCTTTTGACATACAGCATTGTATTTGTATAATTACCATTACCAGTGCCTAGTTCCTAACCCATAGTAGGTCCTCAATATATTTTTGTTGAATGAAAGTTTGTCCTTCTTTTTGGAGATGCTGTAGAAAGGTATTCTTGCTTTGAGCCTTTTCTACCTCTGGACCATGATTCTATAGAACATACACTTTCTACCCTTAAAAGGTATATTATGTGCAACAGGAATTTCCAAAGTTTGCTTCTTGCTTCAAACAGAAATTCACTCTAGGCTGTGATGCAAGGGACCGCAAGAGCCTCCTTGGGGATCCAATAGGATTGCACAATATGATTACAGAAGGAAGACTCGCTGGGGAGGTGTTTGGTTTCCATAGCATCAAGCTCACTCTAGATACACATGGGAGGGTAATTAGTTTCCTGCAAGGGGTTGTATTCAGACATCCCATTTCCCTGTGTCTTATCTAAGAATGCTTACTTCCATAATTCCTGTAGAACCTGGTGCTGTTATCTCACTTGGCAAAAACAAATGGACAGGACATTAACAGGCAAAAAAACAAAACAAAACAAAAAACAAAACCTTGACTTAAACCTCAGAAATTATACAAAAATTAACTGAAAATGAGTCATAAATCTAAATGTGAAAAAGTTTTTAGACAAGAATGTAGAAACTATTTGTAACCTAGAGTTAGGTGAAGAATTCTTAGACATGACACTGAAAGTACAATTTGTACCAGAAAAAAGGGATAAATCAGATTTCATTCACATGAAAAACTTTTGCTCTGTGAAAGACTTAGTTAAGAAAATGAAATGACAAGCCACTGACTGGGAGAAAATATTTGCAAATTATGTATCTGACAAAGAACTTGCTTCCAGAATACTTAAAAAAAATACAATTAGAAAATGGGTAAAAGACTTGAACAGACCTTCACTAAAGATGGCAAATAAACATATGAAAAGATTTTCAACATAGCTAGCCATTAGGGAAAATGCAAATTAAAACGACGTTGGTTTGGTTATGATAAAACACACACACACACAAAACAAACAAACCAGAAAATCCAAATGCTGGCAAAGATGTGGAGAAACTGCATGCCTCATGCATTTCTGGTGGGAATGTAATATGGTGCAGTTATTCTGGAAAACTGTCTTGAAGTTTCTTAAAAAATTAAACATACACTTATCATACAACTCAGCAATTGCATCTTTGGACATTTATCCTAAAGAAATGAAAACTTATGTTCACACAAAAAAACCTGTACACAAATGATCATAGCAGTGTTACTTTTCTTTTAATAGCTAAAAACTGGGAACAACCCAAGTGTCCTTCAATGAATAAAACAAAACAAAACAAAACTGTGGAACATCCATATCATGGGATGCTATTTGGCCATAAAAAGTAATGAATTGATACACACAAGAACCCACATGGATCGTGATGGGCTGAGTGAAAATAAAAAGGTTAGATACTATATGATTCCATATGCAGCACTCTTGAAATGACAAAACTGTGGAGATGGAGAACAGATGAGTGGTTTCCAGGGGTTAGGGAGAGGAAGGGAGGTGGGATTGTCAAGGGGCAGCATAAGACAGTTCCTTTGTGGGGATGAACAGTTCTGTGCCTTGATTGTGGTGGTGGTTACACAAAGCTGGACATAGACAAGGACGTGCAAAAAAGTGAATGCATGCAAAAGCTGATGAAATCGGAGTAAGGTCTGAGGTCTACTTCGTTTTGTTAAACTATTGACAATGCACTATAGTTATGTTAGCTGGCACCATCGGGGATGGCTGGGTAATGGATGGACAGGACCTCTCTATACTATTTTTTGCAACTTCTTGGAAATCTATAGTTACTTCAAAATAAAAAGCTTAAATAGATGGACTGGGAAAGAGGAGAAGAAGGAACTTCATACTTATTAAACATGCAGCTTGTGCTAGGTGCCTTTACTCTGCTACTTTATTCAATGCAGCTAATGAACCCCCTTCAGTATAACAGGCACTGTGCCTGGGAATACAAAAATAAACAAGTGGTTACTGCCTTTTTTATATTTACAAGTGTTTACAAATGGTTACTGCCTTTTTTATATTTACAATGTAGCTCAGAGAGTCAAGTAACTTGCCCAAGATCACACAGTGGTAAGTAATGGAATCGGATCCGAGCCTGTGATCCCTGACCTTAAAGCCCATTCAGCCTC
Source organism: Cabassous unicinctus (assembly GCA_029593785.1). Lineage (NCBI taxonomy): Eukaryota > Metazoa > Chordata > Mammalia > Cingulata > Chlamyphoridae > Cabassous > Cabassous unicinctus. The sequence continues at coordinate 19,068 of JAQZBX010039883.1, forward strand.
TAGAATCTTTTAAGTACCATGTAGGCATCATACATTTATGGTTTTGTCCACTTTAAGAAAAAACAAGCTACAAAACAATTATATTGGGAAGTGATTATTGATCAGATCTCTCTAGAGCATGTGTTTGCTCTAGTAAAAGATTTGCTTTATTAAAAAGATATTGAGTTATTGAGAAATTAATTAGTCTCATCCTTTTTGTTGCCTCATAAAAACAGAGCAAGGAAGAAAGGAAGGAAAAGAAGAAAAGAAAGGCAAAAAATTTCCTTTCTCCTCTCAGGAAGTTCATCAGGTGTTTGGTTATTACTTTGGGGCTCCCCTGACCTGGAGAGGATGTGGGGAGGTCACAGCTTCCCTGTTTCAGCTCCAGGATGGGGTAGTAAGGTAGATGGGTCTGATGAGAGGAGTTAGAGACTTTGTGGGTACAAAAATAAGAGGGCAGCATGGCCCAACCTGGGGAAATGGAGATGGCAAGATGGGGACAACAGAGGAGTGGGAAGCCCCTGGACCTACCCTTCCATCCCCCTTGAAGTAGCAGGACTTCTGAAGGGGAGGGGGCCTGCGTGGCTGCCTGGGGTCTATGCACAAAGCACCATGGCCTCAGAGCCACATGATGGCCCGGTGGCTAAGAAGGGCTGCGGTGGCGTGAATGTCACTGTTGGAGTCCCCACTTGCAAATGGACCCAACACGTGCCATCCTGGCCACCAGCGTGTGCACAGCTACCTGAGAGTCTAAGTCCCTCTTCAGAATTCCTGGGAGATTCAAGCCCCAAATCCTTGTGTGGTCACAAGTGACAGGGGAGCAACCCTCAAAATAACGGAAGTGGCAGGGCTGCTCCCACCAGACCTGACCCTGCCAGCCAGGCAGGTGGTGGCTGAGCAAGACTGAATTTGATTTAGAAAAATGTAAAAAGTCATGTTTCTTCTATATGAGTCATGTGAGTTACATTTATTTTGTGAGTGAATATGAGAGAGAGAGAGAGCGAGGATGGAGGGGATGTACGTGCTTTGTACACCACCTTGCAGGGACATATCTGTAAGGGTTAAGACTCGGGCAGTGGTCCAACTGTTGAATCAGCTTTTAGCTCACAAAGTCCTTGGCCCAGTGCGCATAGTCTCTGGGCACAGCAAAAATGATTCTGGGGAGTTGCATTTTGTGTTCCTTCTGTGTAACATTTGAGTGATAACCATAGTGTATGAATAACCCTGCAAATGAAGAACGGCAGAGCCTGCGTGTCTGGAGAGACTGCGGCTGTGCTGGTATGAACAAACTTCCCTCTCCGCCTAAAGTCTTTTTTTCCGCCTACCTCCCTCGCGAGCTCCCGAGGTGGACGTAGTGCACAAATGGCGTAGTCGGCAGGATTTGACGTGTTCTCCCACTGCTCCACTGGCTGAGGAGGTAGGGAGTACAGACCCTGAGTGGTCTCCGCCGTGTGTGTGGGCTGGTGTAGCCGAGTGGCTATCTCGGTGTTGTGTGTGTCCAGATGTGACACCCACCAATGACCCCACAGCGCTGCTGGGTGTCCTGCAGCAGGCCAAGTCAGCTACAAGGGAAATGAAGCCCCACGCTGCTGCCACGTATGTGGGAAGGGTGTTCCTGTCTCTGCTACCACCCGAAAACTTTGAAACAGGTCAGCCACTTGTGTGAACAGGAGAGGGAAACTGACCAGTTGCATGAGCAACTGCAGCAGTCACATGTGTGGCTGGAGTGCTGAGATGTGTCTGTTGGCAGTAGTTCGGATGAGGAAGAAGTGGGACCCATCCGACAAGCTCACCTGGTTGTTACTTAAAAGATGAAACATAATCAAAACATGGGGCAAGAAGGGGCCCCCGTGGGGCAGCCCCACGTAGTCCGGCACACCATGTACCGTCCCTATACTCAGGCAGAACTGGTTGAATTGGGACGGCAGTTTTGGCAGAAGCGAGGAGAGCCCGTAGCTGCGTGGTTGCTCCAGCTGTGAAATGCTGAAGTGGATGGCATTTTGTGTTCTGAAACAGAGATTAAGAAATTACCATCCCTCACAAGCCATCCGCTGTTGAGACAGCGATTGCTAAATGCCCAGCGCCATGCTCAAGGAAATCCCAACTATTCCCTGATGGAATAGTTGCAAACTGCGATCCGCTCTGTGTAGCGGGATCCCAGTAAGTTAGCAGATGCAGTAAGCCAATGGTTAACCTATGCCCCCTTAGTAGTCCAAGAAATGGGCATGAAGAAATATTGGCAACTATTAAAGAACTAGTCAAGATACAAATCCTCCGTGAGGCCCGGAGCCCTTTTAATGCTCCGGTGTGGCCCGTACATGAGGCCGATGGGACGTGGCGTATAACTGTTGACTATCAAGAACTTTGCAAGATGGTTCCCCCTTTACATGTGGCTGTGCCCTCTATTCTTAACCTGATGGATACTTTAACACTGGAAACTTATCTTTTCCTCTTGAACTTGGCAAATGCCTTTTTCTCCATTGCCATTGCTAATGAAGCACAGGATCTGTTCACCTTCGCGTGGAGAGGTTGACAGTGGACTTTTACTGCATTGCTTATGGGCTATGTTCACAGCCCCACCATTTGCCATAATATAATGGCTAAAAACCTAAAAAAGTGGCAACATGCTGATGCCATTTGGGTGTATCATTACAATGATAATGAAATGCTAATCTGATTCTCTTGCAGATTTGGAGTCAGCTATGGAAACAAGCAAAGAAGCGCTATAGTCTCATAGAGAAGCAATTGGCAGCCGTGTGTGCGACCACACAATGTACTGAAACCACAGATATTCACCACATACCCCATAAAAGGGGTGGGCGCAGAATTGGATCACCTGGCCACAAAGTGGTGTAGCCCAAATGGCAACACTGGCCAAGTGGGGGGCCTATTTAAAACAGAGAAGCACGTTTGCTTCTGGTTGCTTCCAGTCCACTAAGTGAAAAGTTACAACAAGTTTTAAGTTCCTTGACGTATACTGGGACACTGAACCCTGAGGCCCCCTTGTAAATCCCCATGAGGGAAGTTTCCCCATACAGGGCTGGGGTAAGTATCGTGCCAGGACCAGCATAGTATACTGATAAGGCCACCAAAGACAAGCGGCTCACTGGACCACCATAGCGGTGCACCCTCAAACCAATACCATTTGGTATGAATTAAGGTCAAAGTAGCCAATGGGCTGAATTGAGAGCCATGTGGCTTGTAGTTAGCTGTGAAGCCAGCCCCTTAGTAGTATGTACTGACAGTTAAGTGGTATATAAAGGTCTTACCCTATAGCTGCCAAAATGGAAGCACATGGATTAGTCAGTAGCACATCAACCCCTGTGGAGACGATCCATGTGGGAAAACCTATGGGGTTGGGGTTGTCTAAAGAAGTAACAGTGTACCATGTAGCTGCTCACTGCTCCCTTTTGCATCCAAGCAAGGATGAAGTAAGCTTACCCTGTGGATAAACAGTGCTCAGGACGAGCCATGTGGCTGCACCTACATGCTGGAGTCCCCACAATGATGAAGGCTGCACACCTTTGAAGTTTAGCTGTAAAGGCAGAGGCCGCTTGGGCAGTGTGCCGTGCATGCCCCCAATGTTCGGTGCTACATCGAAAACCACTGCCCAGGACTATGAGTCAAATTAAGCGAGGCCGTGTCCCGCTCATGAGATAACAGATAGATTTTTATCAGGCCATTACCTTTGAGTCAGCAGTGCCAATATGCCCTTACGGCCGTTGACGCGGCCACAGGTCTACCGACATATGCAGAAGCATTGAGCCCTGAGGCAGAAGTGACCCCCATCCAGGACACACGATCCCCCTTAAGAG
>JAQZBX010039884.1:0-22892 GCA_029593785.1 Cabassous unicinctus
AGTCATTAAATAAATTATTTTTAAAATCTATGGGAGAACAGTCAACTCAGCCAGTGACCAATTAATGTACTAAGTAGGCAGATTTTATGTGTGCCTTTAGAAAAAGTTTCTTTCTCAGTATACATCACTCAAAGGAAAGGCCTTTATATTTATTCAGCTTGCACATTGACTGTGCCTGGTTCCTCAAGTATTTTTAAAAGCATCCTACACTTTCATTTAACAAAGGACAAGGAAACATAGAGTCTTTTAATTTGAAATGAAGAAATAAAGTACATTCAAAAATAAGTCTACTGAGGACTTCCAGGAAAGATGGTAGAATGGGGAACTCCAGGGCTCAGTCCTTCCACCAAAACAACTATTAAACAGGCGGGAACTGTCTGAACCAACTACTTTGAAGCTCTGGAGGCCAGAAGAACACTGTATCCAGGGAAGAACAGGAGGAAAAGGCTGATGAACTACTGTGAAGAACAGTAAATTGCTCTCTGTGTGGCCACTGCCAGCACCCACCCCTCACGCTCATGGCAGGGTGCCTTGGGGTGCAGTTGCTAGCTAGCTTGCTGGTAACCAAAAGGGACAAAAAAATAATCTTCCCCAAGAACAGGGGTGGGCATGGCAGATCAGTGATCATGGCTTTTGATTACTGATCATGGATTTTGAATAGCAAATTCAGGTAGCTGGGGTCCAGGCTCTGAGGGCAGCTGTTGTTTCAACCTCACCTGGACAAAGGCAGTGGCAGCCATTGTTTCAGCCTTCCCCAGAAAGGGGCGGAGGTGGTAGAGATGTAAAGATGCAGGGCTTCCTCAGCATTGCATGGGACAGTTATCTGAAGGACTGCCTTTGCTGGGCAGGCTAGGAACGCTCAGTTTTTGGTAGCCATCAAAAAAGCTTTTGGTGCCCTTTCTGACCCCTCCCCAGGGCACTTTGGGGCTGGTCTGCACACGCTTTGTGGGTCCCTGAACTTGTTTTGACTGGGAAAGACTGACTTGGGAAAATTCTTTCTGGGGTGATTGGCCTCTCAGAATTTGCCCTCCAGGCAAAAGCAGCTAGAGATAAGGAATGGAGTCTAAAAATCTATAGAGGCAGACAGATCTGAAACAAAGGACTACTGGATTCAAACATCTGGGAAAAGGAGGTCTGTCTCCTGGGAAACAGAAAGGACAACCACACTCCTATAAATAGGGAAACTCCAAAACAACTAACAAGCAAAAGTCCATGACAGGACAAAGGCTCAGAAAGACAGGGAAAACCCTATACACCGCATTCATACTAGGCAGACCTTTCTGATAGGTGGGCTGAGGAACAGGAAAATCTCTGTCTTATCCTTATCTGGTACCCAAACCAAGAAACAAACACTGCAAGGAATAACTCCCAGAGTTAATAAATTTAAAATAGTAAAATGTTCACTGTGCAAAAAAGAGTACAGACAAACAAAGAAATGGGAAATGATGGCCCATCCAGAGAAGATAAAAATACAGAAAACACCAACAAAGAAAATAAGAAAGTAGACATATCAGACAAAGCCTTTTAAAAATGATCTTAAAAATGCTCAAGGAGATGAGGAAAGTAAAGAGAAAGAACTAAAGGATATCAGGAAAAGAATGAATGAGCAATATGAAAGTTTAAGTAAAGAGACAGAAATTTTAAAAGGGAACCAAACAGAACTACTGGAGTTGAAGCCACAAGTGAAATGAAAAATGCCTAGAGGGTTTCAAGAGCAGATTGGAGCTGGCAGAAGAAAGAATTAGTGAACTTGAAGAGATAACACTTGAAATGTGTCAGGCTATGAACAGAAAGACAAAAGAAATAGTAAAATTGAAAATAGCCTAAGAATGCTATGGGACACCATTAAGTGAACCAATATATACATTATGGGATCCCAAAATGAGAAAAAAGAGAGAAAGAAGAAGGAATAGTCAAAGAAATAATGACAGAGAACTTCCTAAACTTAGCAAAAGACATGAATATGCACATCCAAGAAGCTTAGAGAACACCAAATAGGATAAATATGAAGAAAACTACACCCCGACATATATTGATTACACTATCAAATGCAAAGGACAAGGAGAGAGTTCTGAATGTTGCGAAGACCTAAACATAAAGGTAGGACCATAAATCTCCTAGAAGATAATGTAAGGAAACATCTTCAGGACCTTGGAGTAGCTAGGGTTCTCTTAAACCTAATACCCAAAGCACGAGCAATAAAATATAAAATAGATAAATGGCACCTCCTCAAAATTAAACACTTCTGCACCTTAAAGGACTTTGTGAAGGGGATAAAAGGGCAGCCTACTCAATGGGAGAAAATATTTGGAAATCACACATCTGACAAGGGTCTAATATCCACGATATATAAAGAGATCCTACAACTCAACAATAAAAAGACAAATGACAATGAAAAAATAGGCAAAAGACCTGAATGGACATTTTTCTAAAGAAGAAATACAAATGGCAAAAACAAACATGCAAAAATGTTCAACATCATTGGATATTAGGGAAATGCAAATCAAAGCTAAAATGAGATATTTCACACCTACTAGAATGGCCACTATTGAAAAAACAGGAAACTACAAGTGTTGGAGAGGATGTGGAGAGACCAGAACACTTATCCACTGTTGGTGGGAATATACAGCCACTGTGGAAGTCTGTTTAGTGGTTCCTAAGGAAGTTATAAATCTGCCATGTGACCTGACAATAACCCTACTAGATGTATACCCAGAAGATCTGAGAGCAGGTACATGAACAGACATCTACACACTGATGTTAATAGCAGCATTTTCACAATTGCCATTAAGTGACAAATGGATAAACCAACTGTGGTATATACACAAGATGGAATATTATTCAGCTGTAAGAAGACACGAAGTCATGAAGAATATGACAACATGGATGAACCTGGAGGACATTATGTTGAGTGAAGCAAGCCAGACACAAAAGGACAAATATTGTGTGATTTCGCTATTATGAACCATATATAATGAGCAAATTCATGGAGTTAATAGCTAGAATATAAGTCACAGAGAATAGAATGTGATTAGAGAATGGAAAGTTAAGGTTTGATCTGCACAGAATTGGTTAAAAAAAGGTTGTTTGTAAATGTTTGGAATTGAATAGAAATGGTGAAAGCACGTCATAGGATTTGTAATTAGTAGCACTAATACATGGATATGACAGTGGTTGAAAGGGAAAGTCTAAGGATGTGTATATCACTAGAAGGGAAACTAAGAAATGAAACCTGAGACTGTATAGCATAGTAAACCTTCTTGTGAGACATGAATATGTTTAATAGTGCATATATAAGAATGCTTTTATCTGAAACAGAACAAATGTACAATGATGTTACAAGAGCTTAATGCCCGTATGATATTTGGGAAAAATACAACCAAAACAAACTATGAACAACAGTGGATAGTAATATATCAATAATCTCCCATCAATGGTAAAAAAGGAAGCATGTTAAGTGAAAGAAACTAGACAAAAGTATTACATGCAAAATGTAAATACAGAGACAGAACATCCATGCAAAATGTAAATACAGAGACAGAACTAGATTAGTAGTTGTATATATATGGTAGGGGAAGGATAGAGAAATTGAGAGGTTACTAAGGGGTAGGGGCTTTTTTTCTTTTTTTGGAGTAATGAAAATATTCTAATATTGACTGAAATGATGAATGTACAACTCCATGATTATAAATGCCATTGACAGTATGCTAAATAAATTGCATGGTTTATGAATTTTAAAAATAGGGTGGGTTGGGGGGGAAATACACCAAATGTAAGATAATAGGTTAGTAGTAATATTTTGATAATGTTCTTTCATAATTTGCAAATATTCCACAACAATCCAAGGTTTTGGTGGTGGGGTGATGTATGGGAGCCCTATATGATATTACGAATGTTTGTTTTGTAAGTTTACAACTGTTAATATAAAATTATTGTTTATGTATGCTCATGTATGAATGATACATTTCAATAATTGCCCCCCTCCCCCCACCCGAGATCCCTGAGATGGCTCCCTTGTCTGTTTGCTCATTGTTTTTGCTTGTTGTTTTTGTTTCTGGTTTGCACTCATTGTCTGCTTGTTTTTTTTTACTCATTATTTTTTTCTTTCTTTAGGAGGCAACAGGAGCCGAAACTGGGACCTCCCATGTGGGAGACGGGTGCTCAACTGCTTGAGCCACATCCAGTCCCTGCTCGTTTCTTTATGCTCATTGTCTGCTCATTGTCTTGCTCATTATTTTTGCTCATTGTTTTTGCTCGTTGTCTGCTCGTTGTTTTTGCTTGATGTCTGCTCATTGTCTGCTTGTTGTTTGTCTTCTTTAGGAGGCACCGGAAACCGAACCCGGGACCTCCCATGTGGGAGATGGGCACTCAACTGCTTGAGTCACATCCGCTCCCCTCAATAATTTTTTTTAAAAGAAATCCTTCAACTTAATAACAAAAAGACAAAAAAATCCAATTATTTAAATGGGCAAAAGACTTGAACAGTCATCTCTCCAAAAAAGATAAACAAATGATCAGAAAGCACATGAAAAGATGCTCACCATCGTTAACCATCAGGAAAATGCAAATCAAAATCACAATGAGACACCATTTCACACCCATTAAAATGACCGCTATTAAAAAAAAAACAGAAAATAATAAGTGTTGGAGAGGATGCAGGTTAGTAGGAACACTCATTCATTGCTGGTGGCAATGTAAAATGGTGCAGCTGCTGTGGAAGACAGTTTGGCAGTTTCTCAGAAAGCTAAGTATAGAACAACCATATGACTAGGCAATCCCATTACTAGGCATACACCTAAAAGAATTGAAAGCAGGGACTGGAACAGATATTTGAGCACCAATGTTCATAGTGGAATTATTCACAATTACCAAAAGATGGAAATAACTCAAGTGTCTATCAACTGATAAATGGATAAATAGAATGTGGTATATACATACAATGAAATATTATTCGGCTGTAAAAAGGAATGAAGTCCTACCTCGTATGACAACGTGGATGAACCTGGAAGACATTATGCTGAATGAAATAAGTCAGACAAAAAAGGACAGATATTGTATGATCTCACTGATATGAAACAAGTGGAATAAGCAAACTTATAGAGTCAGAATCTAGAATATAGGTTACTAGGTGATGGGGTGGGGATAGGGAATGGGAAGGTAAGGCTTAAAATGTACAAGATTCCTATTTAGAATAATGGAAATATTTTAATAGTGGATGGTGGTGATGGTAGCACAACATTATGAATGCAATTAACTGCACTGAATTATATATCTGAATATGACTAAAAGGGGAAATTTTAGATTGTATATATGGTATAGAATAAATTTTTTTTTTAATTCAAGGAAAAACACTGGACAGACAGTGAACCCTAATTTAAACCATGGACTTTAATAGTACAATTATAAAAATGTGCTACCAACCATTTTAACAAGTGTTCTACAGCAATGCAAGTTGTTGGTGGTGGGGTGGTAGATGGGAATCCCGTATTTTATGCATGATTGTTCTGTGAACCCACAACTTCTCTAATAAAGAAAAAAGTAAGTCTACTTTTTCTAATATCTGGAGTTTTCCATGAATTAATGTACTACATAAGCTCCCATTGGTCATTTTAATGTGCCGTCAATACTATACTCTGTTGAATATACCTCTGATAGGAAAGTCAAAAAACTGTATCGAAAGGTGATTTTGCTTTCCCCAATCAGTGCTACATAGGTTAACCTAAATAAAGTACCATATACTTTTAGAAGATTTTCCCAGAAAACTCCAGATAAATGAGCACTAAAGACTACTGTCTAGAAAAAAGGAAAAAAAAAAAAAGAGAAAAAAAAGTTGTTGAAAGAAAATGCAAGCGAGGTCTTAAAGATTGCCAGTTGTTCATCAGTCAACTTTGTCTTCTTGATAGACTTACCCTGCTCTGTGCAATACGGAGTCCACCAGCCACATGTATCTATTTAAATTAAATGAAATTTAATTTAATTTAAAATTCTGTCACACTAGCCACACTTTGTGGTCAATGACCACGTGTGGGTTGTGATTACAGTATTAGACAGCACGGATATATCACAGGCCCCATCCCAGGCCCTGCGTTAGAATCCCTGATTTAACAAGGTCCCGAACGTGATCTGTAAGCTCATTTTGAGAAGCACTAGCTAACCTACTCAAGTATTTGTCTTCGGCGTCACTGTCATTGCAGTACAAAACATTGAATTGATTTGCAGTAGAGTGAAATACCCAAGTCTGAGTCGTGTGAGAAACGGCAGTTTCCAATTACCTGAAAGAAGATCCATTGGCTTTTCTAAAAGCAGGGGGGAAATGCTATCTTGGTTTTCTACAAACTCACTCAGTTTTCTTTAACTTTTGAAAATTAATCAGTTTTATTTTTGTTTCCATGTCCATAGACAGCTTTCACACGGTCTGGTAAGAAAGTAAACAGAAACTCTAAATTTGGAGTCTTTGTTCTCATCTTACTGCTGATCTTTCAGATGTTCTGATGTATATTATTTATAATGAAAGATGTAAACTAATTAGGGAATAAGACTGCCAGCAAAATGCAGACATGTATGTTAAGCAAGTGGACAAAGTCTGGAGACTGGGAAAATGACTGCTCTACTAAAAAGTTTTGAAATATTAACACCGACTTTGTGTATTTAAGGAAGATATTGACAGGGTTTCTCATCAAGACATTTTCAGAACCCAGCCCTTTATATTATGCTATAAAAATTGCACTGGTGGGAATTGAGATCCTTCAACCAAAATGAAAAATTAATGCAACTTTGAAAACAGAAATGGCTTTAATAATTAAGACCTGCAAGAAACACTAAGTAGACCCTCCAAAGTGGGTGAAATTCCTCCATGGGACAGGTGTCCTTGAAGACAGTGACTGTATCTGTGTTTGAAACACAGTAGGCATTCAATAAATATTTGGTGGATTGGATCCCACTGAATGTCCCTCAGGCAGGAATGGGAAAAGGATACAATTTTTTATTTTATCATTCCTGTTCTCCAGAGAGAAATACATATTATATCTAATTATGCATTTGATTATGTTCAAAGGTCACATTCTAAAATCAACTTTGGTGCCCACCATAAAACTTTAAAGCTATCCTTAATTCATGAAAGGAAATAAAAATAGAGTCATCTGGGCAAAACCCAAGTCAAGTTATTTGAAATTTCTACTATTTGCTTTCAGGAAATAAAGTATTAAACAGTTCTGTTGACCTCTTTCTGTGAAATACATGAGACTCACTGAAAGATGTGTCACTTTCCTGTGGCTCCTTCCCTTGCTGACTTTAATGGAGCTCAAAGCTGAGAACAATATTTGCTGCATTTTTTAAAATTCATGGTTCTGTCTCTTTTATCATGCTTCTTTTTCCTTTTAACAAAAATATAAAGGGAAACGTTCTTGGTAAAGGCAATATTCAAGGTTTTTTGGCAGAAGAGATGAGCCTACTGATACAAGTTACCTTTACCATTTCAGATCTGTGTTTAGTTGTTTTACAAGGGATAATATGGAGGCATCAGCAGTAATTCAATTTGTACTGGGGGTTAACCATTCCTAGAGTGCTAGACGTGCAGAAATGCTAAGCATAAGGCCAAATGTCAGCATCAAGACAGGATCTTGATGAATCACCATTGATCATCCTGTTATTGATGTTTTGTCCTGACATATATGGTGGTTTCATTTGATTGATTCCCTCCATGACCTTGGATTATTCACAATAGCTCTGATTCAGTTTCCTCATCTGGAAGACGGTGGATTATAAAAGGGACAAGAAAATGATGGGAGGTGATGACAACCATGTGCCGATTGGAAGGAAAGTGAACCCAGTCAATTTCTGTGGAACCCTCCATGAATACAAAACTTTATTTACTATTGAAGTTCTAGACAGATATCACATCACTAGCCTCTATTTTTATCTTATTATTATTATTGAAAATTTAACTCAGAAGTTAAGCACAAAATCTGTCTAAAAAGAACAACAATAAACATTAATAGAATCAATTCTTGGTTTTCTTGAAACACTTTATCCTTGACAAATCTTGCAGCAAAAACAATATTCACTTCATTGCTAACTTTGCTAGCATCTCATATCTATTTACTCTTAACTTGCATGTAGCCTGCATTCAAGCTCAAAAGTCGTTTGGAAACATAGAACTCACAGATTTGGGGGGAGGGAAGGCCCTTTAAAAGTCATCTAAGCTTATCATCAGTCTGACTGATTCTCAGAAGCTTGAACAATCCCAGTTATGTGGAACTCACTACTCCCTGAGGCAACCTATTCTATTTGGACCAAGTTCTAGCTCCAGAAAGAATGAAAGTAATAGTTGTGTTTGAGCTACGTTTTAATGACAATCTGATAGACAAACTCTCTTTCCCCAGCCTAGAGTGGGTTTCAGGTTGTAATTGAGAGAATTTAAGTGGGGAAATGGACAGTTTCCCATTCAAATTGCTTTGTAAAGCCCAAGCCTTCAAAACAATCACAGTATAAATGAAATTTTCATATCATAACAACCATACATTAATATTAATGTAAAATTCTTTTTCCAAAACCAATATAAAAGATTATTACAGACACCATCTGTGATTCGCCTTATTTTAATCTCACTCTGCTGCTTTTTACATACCTTAGGACATCAACTCCCAGACTAATGATAGGCAAGTAGCAAGGAATTAAGCTTCTCTTTCTCTGACCTCTATTCAAGTTACCTCTAGTTCAGAATAACACTCTAACCTTTGTTCCATCTTCCTCCTCCTAAAACTACAACCCTAATACCTCTTTCATTCCCATTCTTTGTCATCCTTAATTCTCAAATGAAGCTTTTAGTCTTGGTATATCTACTTCTTTAATTCACTGCCATCTGACATAACCCCTATTACTGTGTTAATATTACTCTTTTAGGATCACCAATCAGTTCCTAAATGACAAATCCAAAGAAGACTTTTCAGATAGTAACAATAAGAGACATCAAGAAATGAATTAATGGAGTAGTGCTCATGAATTCCAGATTATGGAGGATCAAAGAGTGAGTGAGGCTGAAGAAATAGAACTGGTGAGAAAGACAAATACTCTCAAGAAGTTCGACTGGTAAGAGGACTAAAGAACTAAAATGATACCTGGAGAAGAAGATAGAGTTGAGAGAGAGAGATTTTTTTTTTCATTTGAATGAAAAATTTAAATGTTAATTTTTTTTTTTTCCAGAAAGGCCTTGTAGAAAAGACAAAAGATATAGGAGAGTAAGGTTGTAACTCACATAACTGTCATAGTCAAAAGTACCTGAAAGACCAGAAGAGAATGTCTCTTTCAATGTGATACAAGGTCAGAAAGAAAGAAATGGCTGAGACACAGACTACTTAGTAGGGTTGTTGATAGGAAAATATGGGCATTCTCTTCAAATAGATTCTATTTTCTCTTTGAAGTAGAGGCAAAGTTATCTGCTATGTGTAATGTAGGAGACATAGGGACTCAAGGTTTGAAAAGAGTCCTGAATTAATTGCTGTATAGCAAGTTATAATAATTTTGGACATGCAGTAAAGGACTGTTGAAGAATGTTGAGAACACAAACAAGAGTGGATACCATTAATTTATATGGTCACCTATCTTCATGTTTTCTTTTACAAAGATCATTAAGAGAAAGCTCCAGGAAGAAATGCAGGGAAGACAGCAAGTAGGTTCATCCAGGGTCCACAATATACCAAGCAGAGAATTTGATGGAAGGACATTGGAGCCAGAAAGTTGAAGACATTAACAAGATACCATGGAATCTGTATTTGATAGGGAGGATTATGAAATGGCTGATAAAATAGGGGGAAAGAGTAATCAAGAGACTGGGGATCTCAATTAGGGCCCAGAATAAGTTATGTAAAAGAATGATCAGAAAGTTATAGGGATATTTCAGGGAACAGGATTTCTGTCCTCCAGCAAACTTTTCCTGAAACAGTTAAGTTTCACATCTTTATTGGAAATATCCTTAATCATATGGCACAAAAATTATTTGTTTACAGTCGGTCTTTCCTCAAATAGACTGTAAATTCTTAAAACACAGTGCTTGAATGAAAATAGACTGTTAATAAATATTTATGGAACAGAATTCATTTAATTTTGAGTTGGCTGTCAACCTTTCTAACAAGAGAAACAGTATAAAGTAAAAATAAGTCATTGCTCGAAGTGTAATATGCACTAATACAGAAGAAGAATAAAAAATCAAAATGGCTGCTGTGATTCTAACATTCAGCAAATGTGCTTCTGGAATCTCTTTAGGAACTTCATAATAAGAGCAATCTTAACAACATTAAACAGCAACACATAGATTTGTGTAGAAATTTACTATAGTGTAACATTTGTACCTATCCCTGCATTTACAAGTCACAACAATTCTGCAAGTTAGCCAAGTCACTTATTTCTAAACCCATTTTTCTTCACAGGATAGAAATACAAGGCATAGATGAATAGGGCTAGAACGCAGGTTTCCTGATCACAAATTCTAGAATTGTCTCTCTTGGAGCAAAGCAAATTGAGCACAGTTGGTACAGGGAATAGAAGAAATAAACTGGGTAAATTTTGGTTGGAGCACCTCACTGATTAAAATGTATTTTTGATCACTAGAGAACAGAAGTAATCTCATCAAAATGATCTATTTGCAAGGGTTCACACCCACAGGAATGCATTAAGTTTAAGAACATGTTTTTCTGAGGTACATAGCTCCAAGCCACTACAATCTGCCCTCTGGACCCCAAAAAGATATGTTCTTTCCACATGCAAAATACATTCATTCCATCACAAAATCCCAAAAGCCTTAAGTAATTTCAGTAACAATGCTAAATCCAAAAGTCTAATCAAAATCAGTTTATGAGTATGGTCTCTCCTGGAGCACAATTTCCTTCTTTCTGTGGACCTATGAAACCTAGAAAACAAGCTACCTACTTCCAACATACAATGCAGGACAAGCATAGGATATATTGGAAGAAAGAAAAGGTCCAACCCTCTTTTTTATTTTATTTTTATCTTTCCTTTTGTTTACTCTACCCTCTGGCAGATTCTTCCCTAGCAAGAGGGCTACTAGCCTCCAGGCTTACATCCTGTAGACTCAGTAATGCCAGGAGAAAGAGAAGGCCTTGCTCCTGGCAGCTTCAACCAGTGTTCCAGGGCTGAGTTTTCCTGGACAATGTAGCTCACAGGCTCATCCCTGAGTGAACTCCTGTGGTCAAAGGGGTAGAATATTCTCATTGGGCAGGCCTCAGTCACATGCCCTCAGAAAAAAACATGAATAGAAAGTGTAGGAGGGAAGATTTGCCAACAGAAAATTGATGTGCTGTTATTAGAAGGTGGAATGCAAACCAAACAAGTAAAAATTAGTAGCTGTCTATCTCACTTTCCTCATACAAACCCTCACCCACCATTTCAGGTCCTTTTGTCCATTGCTACAAATAATTTTTGCCATTTCCTAAACTTTTCACTGGTCTCTTTCTAAGAACACATCTTTCATGTTGTCATGAGACTAATAGTCCTAAAGAACCACTTTGACACATTACTCTATTGCCCTAAAATCTTCACTAGCTCCCCATTTTCTATTAAATGATGTCCAGACTCCTCAGGCCTTTTGTGATCAGTTTTTCCTCTATTTTTCCAAGTTAACTTGGTCAAATTTCTCTATGAAAACCTTTAGAAGGCCATGACATTTTGCCAATCCACACAAGAGGCTTTGAGGCTTTCCTACATCCACATCTTGGTTCACGTGCATCCTATTTTACCCAACTGCAAGCCTATCCACATTCTACCCCTCCTTTAAAGTCCAGTTCAGATGTGAACACAACCATGGAACCTACCCAAATCACTCCTGTCCAAAGTGATGAGGTTCTCCTCAGAGTTCTGTTCAAACACGTTGTGGAATTCATACAGGCTTGAACCAGCATATAGATGGATGATGACAGAAGGGGGCATTAGCTCAAGCGACTACTTATTTATAAGCATTAGACTAATTTCAGACAATCCACTGGTTACTGGGGACAATGTTGAACTCTGAGCCATTTGCTCTGGAAAAGGAACAAAGGTTGAGAAAGTCCCCAAATTCCCTATATTCCATGGGTTAATAGCAAAAGACTACCCTGCCCTCGCATATTCTGAGATTAGACTGCCCTACAACCTTCCTCAGTGACTCAGATGAGACCTGGCCCTAGCTTTCCTCATAACTTCTGCTTACTTGCCCATATAAAATCCCAGGTTTCCGTCCTCTTTTCTGAGACAGTTCTCATTTCATTAATGAATGTTTTCCTTATTGCCTAAATAAAGTCATCTCTTTAATTGCCCCCATGCTTTATGTCTTTCACACTGGTTTGTTTGACAGAATAATATTAGCTAATTCCTATATATCCCTTTCCCTGTGTAGTAACTTCACAAAGCATGTGTTGAATCAGAATTATTTCACTAGTCTTTTGTAAGTGATAAAGCATTTCTACTTTTTTGTGTAAATATTTATCAAATATCTTTGTTTTTTAATACATTGCTTTTAAAGATATAAAATAAGTGAATTAATAAATATAAGTTGGATCCAGTAACTAATTTTTTGATTAATTTATACCAAGTGTCTACCATCTTATTGTTTCTTTTCAATAAATGTTTGGCAGGATATTTTTTTTTTAGTCACAGTGCAGCATTTTTCACTGAAACTGAAACTACATTATACTGTCTTATTTTCAGAAAGTTAATATGATTTAATGAGGAATTAAATATTAGTTTAAATCATTCTGAGCAAACCTCCAAATAATTTGCATTCAGCTATTTTCAGTAAAGGTGTCTGTGGAACAACTTAACTAAATTACGACAACCTCAAGGAAATGACTTGGTTGAACAGTTTCAGACTATTTTGTTTTACTCTACCTAAACAGCATTTCAAACTTCTCAAGAGAAATTCTTGTCACCTAGGGAAGAACATTGATTTTCACTGCTTCCTCCTTTCTCTCCCATTGTGACAGTTCTACCTGTTATTCTCAGATGGAAAAGAAAATGATAATAGGAATAATAACCCACATCATGTCAGGAGAAGCAACATCTGTTAAAAGGCCCTCCAAATTTTCTGCAGGTCTAGCATGGAAGGAATATATACATCAGTTATCAAGTAACCCTGCAAGGAATACAGGACTTTCTGTACCTCTATTTAAAGCTCAAAATCTAATGAGTTGATGATTAAGGATTTACAAGACATGATCAATTATGCTGTACATTTTTTATTTCACTTTTTTCTAGATCTAAGGAAAATAACAACAAAAAACCTTTGCCATCTGTACTTCCAGTCAATTTCCATTCCACACAGGTTATAGTTTTATGAAACCGATTTAACCCCAAGGTATTCTGGGTGTTAAAGTTGGAATGGCAATAGAGACAATTTTTGACAATTGCTTGAAGAAGGCATGAAAATGAACTTGGAAATTTTTCTATTGCTAAATAACCATATGCCATGTGTAAATGTCAGCCAAAGTCTCCTGTAGGGAAGAATCAATAATGTGCATCTTTAGGTGGATTTGAGAGTCCACATTAACAACACAGAAGTAAGTGGGGGTGCTCACAAACCTTAGCAGAGTAAGTGGCTCCTAGCCAAAGCAATTGCTCCATGTGATCAGAGTCTTAATTATTATTTTTGTCATTTTAAAGAACAGGTTCAGCCACCCAGTAGCTTGCTGTGGCAGGAATGTGGGCATTTTAGGATAGATGAGACATATGGTAACAATACCTGAAATAAAAACAGACAATCTCGATGAGCAACAGGTTCAATTTCTGGCAGAGATGTGTATTTTTATTGATGAAAATGGCAATAAAATTGGAGCTGAGACCCAAAAAAGAAATGTCACCTGAATGAAAACATTGACAAAGGATTATTACATGGAGCTTTTAGTGTCTTCTTATTCAATACGGAAAATAAGCTCCTACTACAACAGAGATCAGATGATAAAATTACCTTTCCAAGTTGTTTTACCAATACTTGTTATACTCATCCATTAAGTAATCCAGGAGAACTTGAAGAAAATGATGCAATTGGAGTAAGACGAGCAGCATAGAGGCTGAATTAGTAATTCAGCTGAATTAGTAATTCCCATGGAAGAGGTTCCTCCAGAAGAAATTAATTATGTAACATGGATTCACTACAAGACTCAATCTGAAGGTATTTGGGGTGAATGTGAAATTAATTACATTCTGTTTGTGAGAAAAATGTAACTTTGGATCCAGAGCCTAATGAGATTAAAAGCTATTGTGATGTGTCAAAGGAAAAACAAGAAGAACTTCTGAAAAGAGCAGCCAGTGGTGAAATTAAGGTAACTCCCTGTTTAAAATTATTGCACAGACTTTTCTGTTTAAATGGTGGATAATTTAAATCATTTGAATCAGTTTGTTGAACATGAGAAAATATATAGAATGTGAACATGGGGATGAATGATTAGTGAAGTGGTGAGAATTTCTATATTGTAAACTTAGAATGATTTTTTTTTAAATTTGGTTATCTATTAGAAAAATTCATTTTTCTCTGATACTTTTACATCTAGAATTTGGATGGAAAAGCCTACTGACTTCTTTGTAAAAGAAGATGTTTATGAGACATTGTAAAATAAAATGCAAATAAATCTAACCTGTTGAAAAACAAAAACAAAACAAAACAAACAGAACAGATTCATTAGCCAGCAAAATGCACAAAATCAACTATATTTGGTCCTTAGACCTAATCTTAAGCTATGTTTTGGTTTGGAGGAGTATCCTTGTTGTAATTAGAGTCCTTTTTATTGAGCCATTTTGCCAAAGTGTGTACAGCCATTTGGGGCCTGGGGCTTTATCGCTACGTGTTATTAATCTAAGAATGACATATTTACATGAACACGAGGCATAAAGTATGCTGATTCTGATCTAGTATGGACTTCACCAAGCATCTCAAGGAAATAAAGTCCTGAGATAATCAGAATGGAGTATTTGATAACTACTAGAGCAACAAAGCCCCTGAACGTGCCCTTTCCCCCACGTATGCAAACAGTACTGTGATGCCTTCACATCACGTTCTACTGCTATTTATCTTGAAAGTCTGTTTCTAAACCCCACTCTCACTCTCCTAGCAAATGCACTCTTGAACTGATATATCCAGGTAGCCTAGCAATCAGGGGCAAAGCTACTTTTAATCTAGATGAGCTAAGAATTTCTCTAAGAATTTCTTACTCTTTTTATGAGGTTGCTGGGCTATTGATGAGAAAGCAAAAGAGGTAACAAGGAAAATGAGAGGGAGAAAGAGAGGCTTAATAAACTGCAGAAAATCACCACTTGTGCTTGAGATTTCCTTTTTTCTTTTCTGGTTTTAGGCTCACCCAGAGAAGGAAGCATCATTAACAAGGCTGTGTTTTCCCACAGAGTTTAAAGGGTCCTGGGAAACAAAGCTCTGTGTTTCTAAGCCACAGAAGCTAGAAGGTAGAAAAATAAGTAGGAAAGTTGGGCCCTACTATTTAACTTTCTTACTCTGGTGTTTTATTCATATTATACTTTTTCTATTTTGTGGTGACTTAACGCTTCATAAACCCATCCACACCTATTATCTCAGTTAATCTCATTAAGTCTTTGCCACAATCCTGACAGACCAATATAATTGACTTTATCTCATAGATAAGGAAATTGATATTCAGAAGAGTTACTTGCCTGAATTCAAATAGCTAGAAAGTGGCAGAAATGAGAATCTACCTAAGATCTTTTACCTCCAAATCACTTATTTTCCCCTCTGCCTAGAGTAACACATGCTAATTTAGTCCTTTGCTTAACATTTCTCAAATAGTGCCAGAATGCCTGTCCCTTAGTTTTGATCATTTATTTGCTATAAAGGGAAAATGTCTCTCCTGACAAGAATGATTGCTATTTCAAACAGATAAAATTACAGGGGATTTGTTGGTTCCAAGTAACCAACCATTTAACATATCTTAAATAAAGTGCGATTTATTATAAGTGTTCACAGAAGATTTCAAAGTACCCAGAGGCATGCATTGCAACTGGGGCTTGCTTTGGCCTGGAACTGGAATCGGGAAGGCAGAAGAAAGCTTGTAGCCTTGACTCTGTCTCTGGGGCCAGAGGGTGCGTCACTTCCTCTTCTCTCTGCACATTTTACTGCTTTTCTACACCACCATGTGCGGCTTTCCCATAACTCCCAAAACGACCACCCAAAATACAGCCTCAATCCCTACATCAATTTATAAATCCCTGTGGTTGCAAATTAGGGACCCATGCTTGTTTTGTTCAAATTCTCAGTTTCTGGGAGAGAGAAATCAAGAGAAACAGCTAAGCTCAAGAATCTGATTTGGTGTGCATCCACCATGAGTGAGTAGATATTTTGCTCTTTGCCAAATGAACAAAATAAATATACCTTCTGTGCTATAGCCTCAATTCAGCATCTGTGTATGGATTTAGACTAAAGAATGATTTGTTCTTTTAAAAAACCCAGTGTTCCACTATTATAGCTCATGCTATATGAACATCAGGAAAATGCAATTGAAAATGAGATTCTATTTAACAATCATGAAATTGGCAAAAATCAAAAAGTCTGAAAATATCTAGCAGGCAGAGAGATGGTGAAACAGGAACTCGTATATGATAGTACATCCACATTAGTGTGAAATGTAGCTGTATCTATAAAATTAGGCACTGTGCTTCTTTATGACCCCAAACTACTTCTAATTAGAGTTCCCTAGCAAAACTCTTGCTCATGTGCAATGTACGTGAACTGGAAAGATACATGTAAAATCTGCAGTAATGGTTGCCTCTGGGAGTTAGAGAGAACATGGGAACTGCAGAAGGGAAAAAAAGGGCGACATCAATTGTTACATTTTACTTGAAGATAACATAATAAAACATTACCATTTGTTGACTCTAGGTGGAGAATATAAGACTGCTAATGTATTCCCTTTGCATTTCTGTATTTTGTGAATTTTTCAAAATAAGAATAATGAAACATAAATGGGAAAATAAACAGAGCATAGTGTTTTCCTTTTTTGAAAATAAAAATAAAGGAAAAGAATTTCTCTCATAACATGCCAACCATTGCCTGAGGATTGTTTATTCCTTTTCTTCTACTGGCTTCTGAGAGAATTACCGGCTCCGCATTATTCTCACCACGTGAGACTTCAGTGTGGAAGTGAGCGACATGAGGAGGGAGAATATGTAAAGAATCCATCTTGCTTGCTTTATTTTTGGAAGTAGGAAATGGTTTGCATGCCATGTTCCTCATGCAAAAGTGGCCTTGTTCCTGCAGGACTTACAGTTGCCATAAAGTTCAGTTGCTGGCAGCAGAAGAAACTATCCTATCTAGCCTTTGGTTGGCTAAGAAGCAGTCACCACAGCAGTTTTCTTATCAGATAGTTCTGTGGTTTTAATATTCTTTTTGGAAATTTAACCTCAAATCTAGTGCTCTACTTCTTTCAAAAATTCTGTGAGCTACTAGATATCTTTCTCAGTCTTTTCTATTGTAAAACATAACACAGATTCACAGAAATGAATATCAAAAGCTTGGTGAACTATTATAAGGAAAACTCTTTGTAACCACTACCCAGCACAAGAAATAGAACTTGCTAACCACCTTAGCAGCCAAACACAACCCCTCCTTTCTCCTTAAAAGTAACCTCTAGCTGACTTTTAGCATAACTGCTTTTCTTTACATTTTTATATCTTTATTCCCAATTCTACATTCTTAAACACTACAGTACAATTTACTTGTTTTTTAAAAATATCTCGTTTAAGTCTTTCTGTTTCTCATCTTTTCTCTCTCATCTTTTCTCTCTCCCTCCTTCTCTTTCTCTCTCCCTCCCTGCCTCCCTCCTTCCCTCTCTCCCTCCCTCCCTATGATTTATATATTGAACTGCATCATTCAGACTTCAGTTTACCACATTACGTATTTTTCTGGTTGTTTCTCTATGGTGTAGTTGAACATGCGCCACTGTACTCTGTATTTTCTGCAACTTGGAAATTACTTCTAAAGGATTGGTTATACTCTGATTTGAATTTTTTAAAAGTACCTCATAGCTGGTGTTGTGTTCTTTCATCGGGAGGCACATAATATCTGGTTGTCTTTCATTCTGTTAGTTTACCAGCAATTGATTCCCAATGCCTACCAGGCATTGCAATGTGGTGATATTCTAATTCTGTCATTCCTTCTTCAATTATTCGCTGGAATACATCTATAAAATGACAGTTCTCTGCATCTACCATGTAATTACCTGGTGAAACAACTCATATAAGATAATACTTACTTCTTTTCCTTTATTTTCCAGGCTTCAAAATATTGAGTTGGTTTTCTATTATCTTCCAGATGTGACCAGTTAATTTCTTGGTATCCTTTTGAACTCATATCTATAAGCCTAGTTGATATTTTCAAAGCTATGATAGTCAGTATCCTCATTGTTACATGAATTTCCCCATCTTTAAGTTAGGAGCCTCTTCAAATTGACCTCTAAGTCCTTTAGCCATGACCCACATAGTCTTTGATAGCTTTGTTGATATCTATGGTGACAAGATGTTTCAGGACCATCTTGAATACTTTTTACCCAGACCTGAAATCAAACATTTCTCCAAAATGCCCTCAGGTTTTTTTCAATTTGGTTTGTTTCATTTTGTTGTTTTGTTGTTGCTGTGGTTTTTTAAAGGGAAGAGTAGTGTTTAGTAAGCACCATCTTAGTTCCAGGGATGCTTATTGTTATTAGGTTAAACATTACTTTGGGCCTTTTTAGTGGACTGAGCTCAAACACACACACACACACACACACACACACACACACACACACATACACACTTTCCCTCTCTCTCTCTCTCTCTCTCTCTCTCTCAAAGGGAAAATAGTTCATGACTTAATTATACTTTTCAATTTCATAGTGGCAGGATAATGACATAAGCTTTTCTATCTTACATCTGCATTTCATTTCTCTATCCTGAGAAGCTGGTTTTCAAGATCACGTGTGTGTTGGGGATTGAATTGTGTCCCCCTCAAAAGGCATGTTCAGGTCTCAACCCTGATACTGTGGGTATAAACCAATTTGTAAATAGGTCCTTTTGAAGATGGTCTTATTTAAGCTGTGCCCAAACGGAATGAGGGTGGGTCTTAACCCGAAATAGCTGAAGTCTTTATAAGCAAAGGAAATTGGACACGGAAAAAGAAGCCACAAGGATCAGCCAGAAGTTGGAAGTCAATGGAACCTGGAAGGAGACAACACTGCCATGTGCATTGGCAGGTAATGGAAAAGCCAAGGACCAATGACAGCTGGCAGCCAGCCCTGGAATGCCACAGTATTTTGGGGGAAAGGTTTGCCTTGCTGACACCTCAATTTTGGACGTCTCCTAGCCTCAAAACCATAAGCCAATAAATTCCTTTTGTTTAAGCCAACCCATTGTGTAGCATTTGTTTTAGCAGACAGGAAACTAAAAAACTAGGGAAGATAGAATTAAATGTCACATAATTATGTACTTGCTTTATCCCATGTACATTCACAGTACTATCAGTATAACAATACCAAAATTAATACCACCAATCCAAGCGATTATTGAAAACAGTTATGCTTCCTCATTCTCTCTCCATTTTTGCATATTTACCTTGTCAGAGCATATAGCCATTGCATGCTATGGTCTTTTCCTTATAGTCTATATTTAGTATTGGTTCTATGAGCAAATATGTAATTAATATTCACCCCCAATGTTGATATCAGTGCCTCTTTGGACATTTTGTCTGAAGCTCATTTTCTAAGAAATTCCACTTGTAGGGCTTGTAGGATAATATTTCCTGAATTCCTGCATACTGATAACAGTTTGTCTGTAGAGTTTTATACTAGAAAGCCAATTTGGCTTGATATAATATTTGGCTCACATTCTTTCCATGAGTATCTCGACTATAATACTCCAATTTTCTTGGTAGTACCTTGTCACCTAGTTCTGTTATGTATCTTATCCATGTTTTTTTTATGTTGCTAACTAAATTGCTCTGTGTTTTTATGAGAGGAGGAATTTAGAGAGATGCAAAATCTATGCTGCTGTTCCCACCATAATTCCAAGAATTTTATATGAATATCTTTTTATTTTATGTCAGTTTATTAAGGTATAATTTACATACAGTACAATTTATATAGTATGCCAGTCTATGATTTTTGAGAAATACATACATACATACATACAGTTGTTGAACCACCATCACCATCAAGCTGTAGAACAAATCCACCACCTACAAAAATTCCTTCTTAATTATGTCCCCTACACGCTTCAGGCTACTTTCACAGAGAATAATGCAATTGAAATTTGCCCCTGTTGTTGCAGTCACTGTGTCCCTTGATCTCAAGGGTGGGGCTTTCTCAATGATCCTGGCACACCTCTAGTTTTTGAGCTCTGCAATAGTCTTTGTCCAGGACCATTTCCGGCTCTTTCCCCAGGGGTATAGGATGTTTCACCTTCCCGGCTTTCCCAGTTGCATTGGTTCTACATCTGTGCCAGTGTGACGGCCACTCTCCTCTTTCAGTGCACAGCAGTGATAGAGGTCTTTTCTTCTCCTGCCCTGCCTTCAGTCCTGCTCCTGAGAGCGGGTGACTTCCGTGGAGAAGAGCTTACGAGTGTAGTGTGCGTAAACTTAACCTTGTGGACCAAGGTCCCAGTGGTTTTAGACCCTCAAGCCAGTCCACATTCAGCCTCTACCGATTCCGTAAACTTTGCCGTGTGGAGAACCTGCCTTCTTCCCTGTCCACAGGGGAGACAGTCCTAACATCCCATCTGGCCTTGGAGGCACCCATATTTCCTAAGAATTCACGGTAGTTGTTGCCCTGTGACAACTTAAATTTATTCAAAAAAAGTTATGGTTCTTTAATTTGTTCAAAAAAAGTTATGGTTTTGTAGATTATCTGGCTGTTTCTTATGGTAGGTTGGAATCCATTCTCTTTCCAGTTTTCTACATCTTAAGCAGAAGCTAGAATTGCCTATATATACTTTTTTTTTGGTGGGGAGAGAGGGGGAAGGTACCTGGGATTGAACATGGGACCTCGTACATGAAAGCAGGCAGTCAACCACTGATCTACACCTGTTTCTCCCCAAAATTTATATTTTAAATAAACCTCTTTTCTGCTTAGTCAGTCAACTTTTTTTTTTTACACACACTTAATAACCATGAAAAATGGAATGGAAAAAATGTTTAAATACCAAAAAATATAGAAAGTTTAAGTTCAGGTAATGCTTGAGTGATTGATTGAAAACAGTATCACTAGCTATGTTTTGTGATTTTTCAAAATTGTCTAAGAATGTCTCACAAACCCAGTTTTATAGATTTATAGTTTAAAGGGGCAAAAAAAAACCTGAAAAAAAAAACAATTTGTCAGCAAGAAACATCTTTTTCTGTACACATCAGAAAAGTTGCCACTACAGAAATCTGTAATTATGATAAAGAACACAGCATAGACAAATTTAACCTTACTTAAAACCTTTATTTTAATCTGATGCCCTGTTAACTGAAGTTTACTTTACTTCATTATGAATTCAATTTTCTTTTCAGAACAGAGATGAAATATAACACAATATCTGAATAAACAAAGTACTTTGAGGTATAAGAAAAATGATAATAGCTCTCCTTTGCTTAAAGGTTAATTCCCTTCTTCAAGGTGCAGCACATTTCTGATTACATATTTTCTCTCTTCAAAGAAGGGGTTTATATCCTTTGTTTCATCGCCTTCTTCCTGAGGGACTGGCACCCAGACCTGCAAGTTCATCAGGAGTCCAGACCTGTGCTCTTTCTCTCAGCTTTACTTGTCTCGGAGAATCTCCTTCCTTCTATTTCCTCTGAGACCAGTATTCATTGTTTCACTATGCACACGGGCAAACATGACCACAACAGAGCTCCCAAGTTTACATTCCCTGCATTCATATTGACAGCTCAGAAAGAAATTGTCATTAAGTTCAAAGTTTGTTATTTCTTGAGTGAAGATCTAATTGGCTCAGCTCAGGAGAGCAGCTGACCTCTGGTCTATCATGTATGGCCAAGGTGCCAGGGCCATGGCTGATGGTGGGTACCCTCTGGGGAGAGGGCCTTTTTTAGAGGAGGAATATCACTGTGGGTGGGGCAGGTATACAAAAGGAGCTTCCTGAGAGACTGAATATACAAATGGACAATGCCAAACCCCGTACAAAAATAGAATTCTGACCAACTATCCGCAGCAATGAGTCCAAGAAGACAAACTACAATTCCTGTAGCTGTTGACCCAGAATAGTCAGCATTTGATCAATAATTGTCACTTTCCCTAATTTTCGCTCTTACTTCCAGCTTAGGACCAACAGGAGAAAGCCAAATATACTCCCCTAAATCACATATGATGCTCATTTCTAGTTAGTCCACTTCCAGCTTCCGCATGCCAATGGCCTCCAATCAGCGTGAACTTGAAGTCACCCCTTATTCTCCTGTCAAGTTTCCCCACTCCCCTGCCTGCCTTTGATTCTCTGCAAAACACAATCAATGATGACTTACTCCCTTGCTATAGCAAGCTTTGAATAAATAACTTTTACTTGTTCTCGTTTGGGTGTTCTTTATTTATCTCCATGTTCCTGTACTTTGTGTTGTCACTGGACCATGTCTCTGCTGTCACTGACCATGATACTCTGAGCCTATAGGAGAAATGATTTCCAGAAATGTATTTGATTTAACCTCTTTATTTGGTATTGTCTCCTTTTCCTTATGTAGGAAAAAAAGGCTGGGTTTCATTGGAAGACTATGTATCATACATAGCCCACACTTCCAAGTTATCAGATTCTACCCTTGTTCATTGTTTTTGTTCATTGTTCGTTTGTCCACTCTTCATGAGTTGTAGCAAATGACAGATTCTGTCTATCATACTGCAAATTCTGTCCTGCCTGGTAGTTATTTTAATTGA
>JAQZBX010039885.1:0-22890 GCA_029593785.1 Cabassous unicinctus
TTCCTCCACAAGGTCAGCTGTAGAAGATCAGGTGAATGGCTCGCTTCTCTTCTCCTGGGGCCTTCTTTCCAACATCAAAACTGCTTCTCAAAAACACTGCTACTTAAAACTGCTTCAACGCTATTCTTGCCATGCCTTTTATATTTGATTCCCCACCCACCAAGGGGTGGGGCTCAACGCCCTACTGATGTAGCCCAGTCAACGCCCTAATCATAACTTAATCATGCCCAGATTAACAGATCAGTTTACAAGCATGATCCAATTATATTTTTGGAATTCATAATTACATTAAATTGGCCAATGGCTACACCTACATTAAATACCTTGTACAAAAAGTGGCATATCCATTTTCAGGCATAAATAATATTTACCCCAGTCTCTACTACCCTATACATCACATGAAGGAGGAGGAGGAAGAGGAGGAGGAGGAGGAGGAACACTATCAAGAGGAAAAGCAGTCAAGAGAACCATAATCAGGTATGATCCCTATGTTAGAACAATCAGAAAAAGAATCTAACATAATAATGATTAATATGTTAAAGTTTCTAGTTGAAAAGGTGGATGACATGTGTGACCAGATGCAGAATCTCAACAGCAAGATAGATATCATGAGAGAGAATCAAAAGAAATGCTAGGAAAGTAAACACACTAGCAGAGATAAGGAATGCCTTTGACAGGCTTATCAGTAGACTTGACACAGCCAAGAAAATAATCACTGAACTTGAAGATAGTAAAATAGAAATTTCTCAAACTGAAACATAAAGGGAAAAACGATGAAGAAACACAACATAACATTCAAGGGTTTTGAGACAATATCAAACAACCTGATATGTACTACTCAAATCTCAGAGGAGGAAGAATGGGGCAGAATAACTATTTGAAGTGATAATGGCTCAGAATATTCTGAAATTATTGATAGACATCAAAATGCAGATCCAAGAAAATCAGGAAGCAACCAGCAGAATAATCACACCTAGACATGCACCCCCCTACTCACACATACAAACCAATAAACAAACAAGCAAAAACAAATAAAAAACACCTACATTCATCCTATTTAAGTTACTGGAAACCAAAGATAAAGAGAAAATCTTTATGGCAATCAGAGAAAAAAAATCCAAATTACATATAGAGTAAAAAAGATAAGAATTCAGTAGACTACTTGTTAGAAGCTATGTAAATCAGAAGACAATGGAATGACATCTTTAAAGTGCTGAAAGAAAAGTCAACCCAGAATTCTATATAAACCAAAAATAAATCTCAAAAATTAAGCAGAAACACTTTTTTCTTCAGATGAACAAAAATTGACAACATTCAATACCAGCAGACCTGCACTTCAAGAAATGTTAATGAAAGTTTTTAAAACATGAAGTATCAGAGAAAAGTGTGGCTGTATATAAAGAAATGAAAAGGCAGTAATAAATGGTATAAGGGAAAGTAAATGTTAAATTCATTTTGTTTTGCTTTTAATTACTTTAAAAAATAATTGCCTAAGGTTGGCAAACTATTTCTGTCAATAGTGTAAGATAGTAAATGTTTTAGGATTTATTGACCATACAATTTCTTAACTCAGTTGCTGCTGAAATATAACCATAGATAATATGTGAACAGATGGGCATGACTGTTTTACAATAAAACTTTATTTACAAAAATAGTTGGCAGGCTAGATTTGGTCCATGAGCCAGAGATTACCAATACTTAGTCTAAAGTAAAAATAATAGTAATGTATTTTGTACTTACAGCATAAATAAAAAGATAATATACAGCAACAATAACAAAAGGATAGGAGGAATGGGGAGTATATTGTTCTATGGTTCTTATGCTAAAATGGTGGCATACAATCATTCCAATTAAACTGGTATAATATTATTTGAAGACAGACTGAAATTAATTAAAATGTATATGGTAACCCCTAGGGTACCCACTAATAAAATTTTTAAAAGAAGTTTAAATAATCATCCAATAGTGGAGATAAAATGAAATAACAAAAATACACAATCCAAATGCAGGAGGAAGAGAACCAAAACAGAGGGAACAAATAGAAAACAACTAGCAAGATGCCTGTTTTTAATCCAACCAACCACACAATTACAGTAAATGTAAACAGCGTAAATACACCAATTAAAAGACAGAGATTAGATAAGAAATCAAGACCCAACTCTATGCTTTATAGTTACATTTACATATGACATAGAATGGTTAAAAGTAAAAGAATGAAAATATACAACCATGCAAACTTTAATCAAAAGCTGGAGTGGCTATATTAATATCAAACAAAATGGATTTCATATCAAGGAATATTACCAGGAACATTATATAATAATAATACAGTAATTCACCAAGAAGATGTTAAAAATTTTAATTATGAATGCACCTAACTACAAAGTTTCATAATACATAAAGTAAAGATTGAATGAAATGGAAAGAGAAATAGGAAAATCCACAATAATACTTAGCGATATCAACACTCTTCTCTCAGTAATTGGTAAGAGTAAATAGACAGTATATCAGTGAGGATACAGAAGAGAACACTACCAACAACTTGACCTAATTGGCATATATAAAACAATCCACCAAATACCAAGAGAATACACACATTTTATGCAAATGTGCATGGAACATTTACTAAGATAAATCATATTCTGAGCCATAAAACAAACTTTAACAAATTTAAAAGATTTGAAATGTATCAAGTACCCTAATGAAATTAAACTAGAAATCAATTACTGAAAAAATATCTGGAAAACCCACCAATATTTGTGAATTAAACAATACATTTCTAAATAATGTATGACTAAAAAAGGAAGTCACAAGGGGAATTATGAAACTCTCTCTATAGAATTGAATCAAAATGAAATCACTACATATGAAAATATGCTTGGGGAAATTTATAACATTATATGTTTATATAGGAAGAGAAGCGAGGTCTCAAATCAGTTATCTAAGCTTCTACTTTATAACTACAAAATAGCAAATTAAACCTAAAACAAACAGAAGAAAGGAAATATATCTTATGTAGTACCCATAACTAATAAAGAATTTGTTTCCAGAATGTATTAAAAAATCAGCAAATCAGTAAGAAAAGGCAAACTACCCAATAGAAAAAAACCCAAAACATATGAAGAGGTAATTAAAAAATATTAAGTACAAATTGCCAAGGAACATATTAAGACTCTAAACTTCACCAGCAACCAGGGACCTGAAAATTAAAAACCGAAGTAGATATATTTACAAAACCATCAATAAGTAAAAAGTTTAAAATCTACAAAACTAAAATACTGATGAGGATTTAGAGCAATGTAAACTTTTATACACTGCTGGTGCTACAACCACAATACAATTATTTGGTAAAATCTACTAAAGTTGAAAAGTCATATGCATTATGCTTGGCAATTCCACTACTACATATATATATTTCAAAGACACCTTTGCAAATGCATACTGGAAAACAATTACAAGAGTGTTTGTAACAAATCCATTTGTAATTTTTAAAATGTTGAAAACAGGGTAATGTTCATTAATAAGAAAGTAGATGAATATATTGTGGTGTTTTTGTGCTACACAGCAGTGAAAATGAATATTAGTCTCATACACCAACACAGACAAACTTCACAAAGTATTGAGAAAGCGTAAGAGTGGGAGGTGAGAAGGAAGAAAAGAGAAATTGTTGATGGCACCTATAGAAAAAATTTTAAAATATTTTAATCAATTTTATTGATACATATTAATAAAACATACAATCCTCCAAAGTATACAATCAATGGTACTTGATATAATCACATAGTTGTGCATTAATCACTTCAATCAATATTAGAACATTTTCATTATTCCAATAATAATAAACACAAAGCAGAGAAACAAAAAAAGCTCTATGCCTTAAGAATCACCTCTCAATCTCTCTATGCTTTCCCTGCCATACAGAGCTGCTATTCTGTTTCCATCTTTCTAATTTATTTGTATTTATATTTCATACGATGAAGTCAAACAATATGTAGAACCTTTTGTCTAGTTTCTTTCACTTAGTATATTTCCTTTTTTTGTTGTTTTTTACCCTTAATGGAAGATTATTAATATATTACTATATACTACTGTCCATATTTTGCTTTGGTTGTATTTTTGCCTGATATTAAAACATGTAAAGTTAACATACATTTGTTCAGTTTCAAAGAAAACAATCTTATATACGCAATATTACCCATATTTGTATTTCACACAAGTTTTCTCTATTCTACAGTCCCATGTTACATTTTTTCGCTTTCCTTCTAGAAATACACATGACCTTAGACTTTCCTTTTCAACCACTGTCATATCCATATATTAGCACTGCTGGTTACAAACATTATGATGTGCTTTCATCATTTCTACTCATTTCCAAAGATTTACAAACAACCTTTTTACCAATTCTACACAGATTAACCCTCAGCTTTCCATTTTTTACCTTCAGTCTATTTTCTGGTGACCTATATTCTAATTAATAACTCCATAAGCTTACACAATATATTTAGTTCATAATAGCACAATCATACAGTATTTGTCCTTCTGTGTCTGGCTTGCTTCACTCAGCATAATGACCTTCAGGGTCATCGATGTTGTCATATGTTTCACGACTTCATTTCTTCTTACCACTGCATAATATTTTATCGTGTGTATACACCACAATTTGTTTATCCATTCATTAGTTGATGGACACCTGGGTTGTTTCCATCTTTTGGCTATCGTGAATAATGCTGCTATGAACATCGGTGTGCAGATGTCTATTCGTGTCACTGCTCTCAGTTCTTCTGGGTATATGCCTAGCAATGGTATTGCCAGGTCCCACAGCAAGTCTATATTCAACTTCCTTAAGAACTACCAAACAGTCCTCCACAGTGACTGTACCATTCTACATTCCCACCAAGAGTGAATAAGCATTCCTGCCTCTCCACATCCTCTCCAATACTTGTAGATTTCTGTCCAATACTCTATTGTTCCATATTGCTTGGGGTAGATATATTAGGTACAATTCCCAGAGAAATGAATGATAAGCACTAAAATCAGAATGGCTGTAATGTCTAGGAGAGAAGACAGGCCTGGGGCTTAGCGTTCAGGGGCGAGAAGAGAGTGGTTTTCAACTCTATTGGGAATGTTTTTCTTTTTTCAATTCCTTAAACAGAATAATAGGTAAAAACAATGTCTACTGTTTTTTTCTTTAAATTTTTGATACATCCTAAATATTTATAATGAATTTAATTAACCAAAAAGAGGCAAAGTCATGTGCTAAGAGGAGATGGGGAGAAAGGGGTAAGAATTTGGAGTTTTGGAGTTTTGAGCTGATATTTATGAGAACTGGGCAAAAGAACAATTAAGTAGCTGTAAGGGTCCAGCTGGGCCTGGAAGCCACAGATTTAGGGTAATCTCAGTCTAACGAGTTGTGTGGCTTTCTCAAGCACTATTCAACAGCCTGTTGAAAAAGCACAGTTTAGTTTACACAGTATTTGGGCTTTGCCTATTAGGGTCGGGGTGAAGGGTGATGTCAAGAATATCATACCAATAAAGTGAATGAAGTGGTGTGATGGTTTGATGCTGGATAGCCACAGAAAATCATGTCCTTACTGCTAATCCATTTCCTGTAGGTGTGAAACTATGGTGGGTAGGATCTTTTGATTAGATTACTTCAGTTAAGGGCCTTTTGATAGGTTACTTCAGGAAGGCGAGACACAGGGTGAATCATAATTCTCTTACTGGGATCCTTTATAAACAGAATGAATATGAAGAGACACACAGAGGGAAACCACCAGAAGCTAAGGGAGAAAGCCCCGAAGCCAGAAGCTGAAATCAACAGAATACAGAAGGAAGAGAAAGTCATGAAGCAGGAAGCTGAAGGCAAGACAGCCTGGAGAAGGAGGGAGAGCCCCGCAGATGTGGCCAAGTGCCTTGCCATGTAAGGGAGGAGTCCAAGGTCACCAAGAGCCGTCTTCTGGGTGAATAGCATCACCAGATGAAGCCTTGATTTGGACACTTTCACAGACTCAGAGCTGCTTATAAGTCAATAAATCACCATTGTAAAAGCCAACCTATTTCTGGTATATTGCTTTCGACACCTCTTTGCAAACTAAAACAATTGGATTAGGGCTTCTAGGCTGGATTGGGAAGTCATTAAAATGAGAAAGATACAACATATTGGGAGGTGAGAGGATTTAGTTCTAAGTGATGGGAAGTTTCATGATATAGCCATATGGTGAATGGGTGGCTGAAATGGGCTGGTGTTGGTGGTCACTAGAGCCAATAAGACAAAGAAATTATATATCAAGGGTGTTTGATGGGTTTTTCCGATAGACATTGAAATTGCCCAAGAAGTAGGCAGGACCTAGGGACTACGGAAAGATTAAGTACCTGGTAGAAAAGTCTGAAACAACCATGAGTTTGACCAATGAGAGTGATAAAGAGGGGGCAGAGGTATGATATAGCCAGGCATCTGTCATCTCATCTGTATTGAGTCCATAAGCTTAGCACTGCCCTTGTAGCACTAGAAATTGTAACCTTGCCCCAGGCTCTCTGTTCTATGGACAGTCTACATTAGAGTAAGCAGCAGGGAAGCAGCGTCCACAGGAGAAAGCCAGGTTTCCATTAAGGCAAAAGGACAGAGGAAACAGTCTTTGAAGAAATGGAAAGTGGAAGAGACTTTGTTTTTCAGAGAAACAAGACCCAGGGGATATTATATAAATACATATAATTCAAAAGTGAAATGGGGGGAAACTGATTCCTGGCCAACTAAATTCATAGCAAAACAGGAATTCTATTGTAGGCAAGGACAGATGTCAGGAGGCACTTAAGGTTTAGATGGTATCCTGGGATGACACGGATATGCGGCATGGTGGGATTTGCTGGCCTTGGGTTCTAAATGGACATCTGGTTTAAGATGTTTTCCTGGCTTGTGCAGGCTGAGGTCCAGGCAGGGAGTGTTGGAGGCTAGATGACGCTAAATACAGTGGCTTTTGTCTAGTTTTCCAAACAGTGCTTTGATATGAAGTGTGGAGTGAATTATTATTTCCTATCCATCTCACCATAGAAACAGAATAATAAGTCTCTGTCAAGCTGGTGGTATAGGCTTTCAGTAGCCAAGCCACAGAGCCTGCTCACTTCACAGCAGTGTTTCAAAACTTCTGAAGTCAGGATGTGATTCTGGTAAACCAGATATAACTCATGATGCCAAATCAATTAAAATCCATCTTAACACCTGGAACTTAAAAGATGGTGTGTGGATGGACAGGGCTTCTATAAATGCAACAAAGAGGTAAAGCCAGGCATATGAGCCAGATGGGGATTTGCCCTACCTTCTCTGCACTTTTTCCTTCCTGGGAAATTTGAGCTACTCTGCAGGCCACCATCACTATAGGACCATTATAGTCAGAGTGGCCCTATTCTCAGTAACAGAAGATTATTTTTATTTTACATAATCCAAAAGTAATAGGATGAAAAAAGGATTTCAGGTAAAAGGTTTCCTTTAGGTAAAATAGCATGGATTGGAAATTTTCACATGTTTACCTGACAAGCAAGCAAGTGCATACTTAAAGTCAAAGGCATTCCTGGGTTCTCAAGAGGTACCCTGACCTGGCAGAGGCTAATTCCCATCAAAGTGGTAGAAGAGTGTACATGGGTCAGATTTTCTGTTCAGAAAAATAAAGCAATTCTATCAGGAGACAGTTGAGTTCTTACAGCTATCAGTATTTTTTCTACCAATATTTAATTTAATCAGGACTGAAGATGAGAGTTATCAGAGCACCATTTCGATCAAGCTGCAGCTACAGCGACTGCACATTGAATTAGCCAGTGACGGTCCCCTCACCTTTACCACGAGTAAGCAGTGTTCTGACATGAGGCAGACACAGAGGACCAATGGATTTAGTAAGGGATTTTTAAGGCTTTGTCACTCAAGGTGTGGTTCCTGAACTTGCAACATCTGTATCACCTGAGAGCTTGCTAGAAATGCAGAACCTTAGGCCACACACAGATCTACATTTTAGATGCACTAGAATCTGCGTTTTAGCATAAGTGATTCCTCTGCACATCCAAGCATGAGAAGCACTGTAAGGCAATGAGGACCACCCAGATTCTAGGCTCATAAGCTGGAAGATCTGAATATGGAGTTTTGCCACATGAAAAAGCCAGAATGGGCTAAATACCTATGTCACTTATAGCCAGAATTTCTAGACCGATACCAGGCAGGGGCTTTCATGGATCCCCACCTGGATTTCAGTCTTTCCAGCCACTGGCTCATGTCTTATTCTCAGCACCTCCAGTTGGCTCATGTCTTATTCTCAGCACCTCCAGTCTGCCCATGACCTCATAATCTGGGTCCTCTGCCTGGAGCAACTGCTGCCCTCTCACCCTCCCACCCACATAAAAGTTGACTTGTTTGTGATAGACTCTTGCCATTGACCAGCTCTGACCCAGCCTAGAATTCTGTTTTCATATCTCAACTCCCTTTCATCTTTTTTCTCCCCAGCCTTAGCTTTGCTGCCTGACCCTTGGAAATCTACTCTGCTCCTGGCAGGGTCAGATCAAAATACCTCAGTGGCTAAACAAAGCCAATACATGGCATGCCAAATTTCAGAAGGTGTTGGAGATTGTGGAGGACAGCTAGCTGGCAGCATACCATAAGAATTAGGGTCTTAATGTTCTCAAAAGCAGGATTGTCTAGAGTACAACAATTTGCTGAAAATATATGGACTGCAAGTTTTAGGGACCACAGCAGCTCCAACAGTTGTAGAAAAAGGGAAGGGGAGAAAGGGCAGAGATGAGAAAGGAGAATAAATTCATTAACACACAACTGACCAGCATTTCAAACTTCCCTTTCCTCCTAGTGACTACCAACCCCAGGAGGCTCTGCTAATATCCTATACAATCTCCTCAGAATTCCACCTCCACTACTATTTTGGAGATTTGTTTTAATGAATAGTAGCCCAATTTTTTGAGTATTCATTTATGTGCCTTTTCTGAGTCTATATCTGTGCCAGGCACTGTGTGTTATCACTTTATATGCATTAACTAAATTAATTTTCGTAACAACTATATGAAGTAACTCCAGTTTAACAAGTGAAGCACTGAAGGTTAAAAAGTAATTTATTCCAAGACTAAGGTAGTAATTGGAGAAACAAGGATGTGAACTTGAGTTTTTCTCATTCCAGAGCCCCTTCTCTGTTCTACTTGCCACCCACTTTTTAATTTCACTGTACAAAAATTTTAAACTTTTATTATCCCTTAATAAATTATGGCAGAGGGGTAGAGAGAAAGGTAGGATGTCTAAGGGGTACTTATTTATTTATGCTGTCCTGTCCTTATTTAAATTATTCTCTTCCTTAAAATAAAACCACCTAGAAAACCTATAATCTATCAATAGAGCATTTAATACCCACATACCCAGACCCACAGGCAGGAAAGAGAAACCAGGTCATGGCAGATACTTTTACAATGCTATTTATAATACCCTATGTGATCAAGACACACCCATCTCTGGCTCTTTTACCTGGTCCTGGTGTGAGTATACTTTCAGCAGATGAGCCAGCATGAAAAAAAATCAAGAATAAAAATTCAAAATCATTGAAGTTTGAAAATAGAATCTAGTGATTTAACATATCCAGTTCTGCATACCCAGCATTCTGGTTGCTTAACAAAGGGGTCATATTTTCTTCTTTTGCTTCTCTGAATCATAGGATTCCCTTCTGGAGATCACAGTCCTAGTCAGGAAATAAACCCAACTCACAATGAGTACTAAATGACCACTAAACCTTGCAAAATCTTGATATTCAAAAGGAGAGAACACAGCAGCAACGCAGGGATCTCAGTTCAACAAGGGATGGGCTGTGTCTTTGGTTCACTGTAAATCAGAGGTCAGCCTGCTGCTCACTTGTTTCAAACTAAGATAAGAACAATGTTGCTCACCACTTTGTAAAAAGTAAAAGAGGAGGGCCTTGCCTCAGTACTGGGTCATATCTGAACCAAAAATTAAATAGTTTCCAACAGTGACGTGAAATGTCATGCAGGGGCACTTGGACAAAATTGGGAATAGAGCTAGCCAGTCATCTGACTTGCTAGATTTTCTTCTGTGTCAGTCAGCAGAAATGAAACCATGCTGAAAAATTACAAAGTAAAGATGCAAAAAATCATGACTGATTTACTTTCAATCTTTTTGTAACAGTTTGAATGATATGTCTACCTATCGTACTCTTTAAGATTTGGGGACAAAATGTTTTAACAGAACATAAATTTGAAAGGCTGTAAAGAAACTCAGGGACATCTCATTTAAGAGATGTGAACACTGAGGTCAATAGAGGGAATGACAGAGCTCCATGTACTCGGCTGGTCCGTGGCCTTGCTGGGCTTAGAGATGCTCTTTTGTTCTATGTCGAGTTTTTTACTCTTCTCTTCTGTGTTTCACACTCTTGGTTGCTTCTCACATGTCATTCAAAGGACAGGGACTTTCTTTGGTTGTTCCAGGAAAGACTGAAGTTTCATAAAAAACATCTATAAATACTTTGTGCTACACATTGGAATGTGCTTAGTAAACAA
The DNA here is from genome assembly GCA_029593785.1 of Cabassous unicinctus. NCBI lineage: Eukaryota > Metazoa > Chordata > Mammalia > Cingulata > Chlamyphoridae > Cabassous > Cabassous unicinctus. The sequence goes on from JAQZBX010039885.1 coordinate 10,549, forward strand.
AACCTTGTAAAATCTGGTTTTGAGCCCCAAATACACTCTCTTAAAAAATTGCTATCACACCAAAAAGTTTTTAAAAATGGTATATGAGGGTTATTACTAGATGCTTAGGGATTTTTAAATCCCTTTCTCTGCCATCTTCTGAAAAACTAGGGGCATGAGTTTAGTGTTAATACTTAAGATGACACTTTTTTTTCCTGATGCTTTTATTCAAACAAACTTCCTATGTCAAATATTATGACTCCTAGCAGTCCATCTCAAGCCTATCTCAAGTAGCAGAGATATATATAAATAAACTTAATTTCATTGGAGTTGACTCTTTCTTTCGCATATACCAAATATGAGAACTTTTAAAGAAGTGCTACCTCCTCAGTACCAAACATTAAAAAAAAATCCTTATAAATACCATCATATACATATGTGTATAAATATATATATGTGTGTGTATATATATATACTCCAAAACCAGTTAAATACCATATGCTTCAGCAAAAGTAAAATTGAAGCTTTGATTATATCTGCAGGACTTTTCTAATATAGACATCAGATGTTATTAATTCAAGAAGCTGATTGAATTCCTTATGATGATACATTTCAGGTTCAAATTAGTATTGACTAAATTATCTTAGTTTCTGATGATGAATTGCTCATTTTCTTTGGAAATTTAAAATTTCAAAGTAAGATAGATAAGGAATTTAATTAAAATGTTATCTTCAGCTCTTTATTATGACAGGCAAGAATAAGTGTATAGCTGCAGTTATTATAATTTCAGTTTAGCTCTCCAGAGAAGTTTATAAAGAGTGCCTGAGGTTGTCTCACTCATACTGCCTACTGCATACAGATAATGGTCTTAATTCTTTTCACTACAAGCAGTTCCCTTACTCTCTAAAATGTGTACACAACCACGCTTTCTATCTTAAAATATTTACTTAGTAAAACTGCACTGCAATGAGAGTAAAAGCAAACTATATGTAATGTAAAATAAGGAAAACAATTCAATTACTAAACTTAGACTGGGCAGGATATCTACAAAAAACTAAAGCCAGCAATGAAGATCATGGCAATTGCTTCACCTGCAAATTTCATCTAGTATTTTTCTAGTGCATTTCATGGAACTAGAAGAGATTGTGGACTGATTTAACACATCTCCCCTAAAGTATGGGTTAATCTTCTGTGATCAGCCTGAGTAAATGAAATATTAACACAGAGACAGTAGGGTGATACAAGCCAAATTTTGTGTGAAAATGTACCATTAATTTATGCCTGAGTACTGAATGTAACAACATACATAGGCTTTCCTTCTTCCTTCCCATCTTCCCAATCTCAGGCTGAAGCTTTCCAAACATTTTGGATTGCTTTGACCCAGTGTATAAGGAGAAGTGAGGAAAAGAAATCTCATGATCATTAATTCATGTGACACATGTTTATTGGGCAGCTATCCTATGGAATACACTATTGTAAAGAGAAAAGTATCCTTTCACATTCAGTCCTAGCCAGAATACAAGTTTTCAGTCCTTATAGTACCTACTTCCCATACTTTCTTCTTAGCAATCCTTGACTCTTTTCCCCTTATGAACTACACTGAGAATTTCTTCACCAGTGTTTGTTCCCTTTGTCTGGCAAGTTAAGAAAACTTGCCTTTGTTTGAGTGACTATTTCTTGTTGTTGTTCTGTTGTCTCTCTTTTGCTTTGACACTGTTCGTATAGTCTGCACATCTGAAACTATCTCACCTGGTGTTTATCAGTACGGTAATATAGCATGGGAGAGGGTGCATAGCAAAGTAGTTAAGAGATAGATGATAAGTCCAGTCTACCTGGGTTTATCTTTACGCTCTGCCACTTACTCTGGGACCTCAGGCAATTTACTTAGCCACACTCTCCCTTAATTTCCTCATCTATAGATTGGAAAAATGGTAGTACCTGTCTAATGGATTGTGAAGAGCATTAAATAAGTTAATATACGAGAAGATTTTAGATGTCTAATTTTTAGACAAGATGGTCCAAGCTGACTAAAGCCTGTATCTCCTGCTGACTAGAAGTAAATCCAAAAATCAAGCTACCTAAGGACTCTAAAAACAAACAAAAGCAGGAAAATTGTGGAAAGGAGTTAAAACTTGGAAAAATATACCATATTGGGGTGAAGTTTTCACCTTTCCCTCTGTTCTTCTTGTGGTATGCCCCATTTGTTAAAATGGACCATAAAACAAACCTTGACAAATTTAAAAGAATTGAAATCATACAAAATATGTTCTCAGACCATAATGATGTTAAAGTAGAATCAAACAGAAAATAACTGGAAAAATACAAATATTTTGAAATTAGGCAACATACTCACAAAGGTAATTAAAAAATAATTTGAATTATGAAAATTAAAATATGACATATTGATATTTGAGACAGGCAGATAAAGTAGTGCTTAAGTGGGAAATTGAGAACACTGCTATTAGAAAAGAAGAAAAGTCACTAATTAGTGATCTGAGTGTCCATATTGCTTCCATATTAGGAAACTAGAAAGTGTACAATAAACTCAAAGCAAGCAGAAGTAAGGGATTAATAAATATAAAAGCAGATATCAATTCTATGTAAAATTAAAACAACTGGGAAGAATCAATGAAACCAAAAGTTGGTTTTACAAAAAGATCAATAAAACTGATAAACCTCTAGGCAAACTGACCAAGAAAAACAGAAAGAAGATAAAACTTACGGATATCAGGAATGGATGAGAGGACATAACTACAGAATGTTGACATTGGAATGATAATAAGGAAATATTCTAAACAATATTATGAAGATAAACAGAACAACTTAGATAAAATTGACCAATTTTTTGAATGACACAAATTACTAAATCTCACTCAAGAAGCAATAGATAACCTGAATGATCCTGTACCTATTATGGAAATTAAATTAGTAGTTAAGAGCCACAAAGAAAACTTCAGACCTAGATGGATTCCCTCATGAATCATAACAAAAATTTGAAGATAACATACAAACTTTTGCAGGAAATAGAAGAAGGAGAACTTCCCTACACATTTTATAATATGAACAGACAAAGGTACATTAAGAAAAGAAAAATACAGACCAATGTTCCTCATGAATGCAGAAGCAAAAAACAAAAAAAAAATCATCAACCAAAGCTATTAGAAAATCTATTTGAACAGTATATAAAAAGGAAATACATCATGGCCAAATGGGGTTCATCCCAGGAAGTCAAAACTGGTTCTAAATTAAAAAATCAATGTAATTCAATATATCATCAAATTAAAAGAGAAAAGCATATGATTATCTTAACAGATACAGAAATGGCATTTGAAAATATTCAATATCCATAAAATAAGAACTCTTATCCATAAAATGAAAAAACTCCGAGCAATTTAGAAAGAGAATGGAAATATCTTAACCTTATAATAGTCATCTACAAAATTTCTACATTAACCTTCATATTGAGTTATAAAAGGCTCAATACATTGTCCCGTAGATTGGTAATAATGCAAGGATGTCCAAACTCATCTCTCTTCTTTGAAATCTTTCTAGAGGATCTACCAATGCAATAAGGAAAGGAAAAGAAATAAAAGGCACACAAATTGAAAAGGTAAAGCTGCCTCTTTCTACACAAAAATTCCCAAAAATATGTACAAAAAAACTAGAAATAATAAGTGAGTTTATCAAAGTTTCACAATACAAGGTCAATGTACAAAAACCAATTCTGTTTATGCCCAAAAGAATTGAGAGCAGGGACTCAAACGGATAGTTGCCAATAAATGTTCATCGCAATTGCCAAAAGTTGGAAGCAACCCAAGTGTCCAACAACTGATGAATGGATAAATAAAATGTGGTATATACCTACAACAGAATATTATTCAGCTGCAAAAAGGAATGAAGTTCTGATATATGTGACAACATGGATGAACCTTGAAGACATCATGCAGAGTGAAATAAGCCAAACACTAAAGAACAAATATTATATGATCTGCTGATAGGAAATAATTAGAAAAAGCAAATTTATAGAGTCAGAAACTAGAATATAAGTTACCAGGGACAAGGATTAGGATAGAGAATGGGAAGTTAATGATTAAATTGTTCAGAGTTTCTATTTGGGGCAATGGAAAAGTTTTGTTATTAGATGGTGGTGATGGTAGCACAATATTGTGATGTAATTAACACCACTGAATTATATATTTGAATGTGGTTAAAAGGGGAAATTTTAGCTTGTATATGTGTTACTAGAATAAAAATTAAAAAAACAAAAACCAAAATCCATAGGACTGCACAATCAGTGAACCTTAATTTAAACTATGGACTATAGTTAATAGTACAATTATAGGAATGTTCTGTCATGTGATGGCTACTAATAAGTCAACTTAGCCAGGTAATGGTGTCCAGTTGTTTTACAAGCAAGCACTGAGCTAATTGTAATACAAGGGCATTTCTTAGAATTTAATCATCAGTGAGTTGATTGCATAGATGGCTGGTTACATCTACAATCAAATGAGGAGCTTGCCATCAGCAATGAGTGATGTCTCATCAAATCAATTGAAGGTCTTAAAAGGAGAAATGGTTTCAGCATTCAGAGAGAAATCCCATCTCTACTTTAGACATCCAGCATCTCCTGGGGAACTCATCAAGGACCTTCACTGCAGCCACTTGTTTGTAGCCTGCCCTAGGGAATTTGGACTTGTGCATCCCCACGGTAGCACGATAAAATTTTATAAAATCTCATACTATTTACAGATATCTCCTGCCACTTCTGTTTCCCTAGAGAACCATGATTAATACAGTTTGGTACCAGGAGTGGTTCTTAAAAAACAGAACCTTAAAAATGGGATTTCTGAATTGGTTCTGGAATTTTTGCAATTGGCTCTCAATCTGATTAGATTCAAGGGCACTAATGACTCTCTTTCCAATAATTAAGAGGCCACTGACATTCCACGGTGTGAGTTGGCAATAGAAATATGCAAAATATCACCACTAAATATGACAGCTTCCATGCTTATAAGAGGCAAGGATCTGGGTGAGAGTGTTTTTAATATCTTAAGGGAGTTTTGTGGAGTTAACAGGTACAATGATGTTGGATGTCTGTTCCTAAATACACTGGATACAGTTACAAAAGAAAGGGATGAGCTGAAGCCTTCAAATTTGCAACTTAAACATGGCATGAATTATGTGACGGTTCCTATGCGTGCTCTGAAAGAAAATCTTGTTTAATGCAGCCACCAACTTGGGGTCACTGAAAACCAGACTCAGAGTCTCATTGTACAAGTAGCAGAGTTACAATGGAAACTAAAATCTCAACCTTGCAGGGTGTCTGCTGTTAAAGTGAGGCCATTGATTGGAAAGGAAAGGAACCCTGAGAATTGGGATGGATACAAATGGTTTGATGATGAAATTGGTGGGGACATTGTAACCCTAAATTCTCCTGAGACTTTGCCAGATAAACCTGTAGTTGTCTCCTCTGTGGAGAGCACCCAATGTCAAGCTTGCACTGCTAGCCTTCAGCCTGCCCCAGGGGGTCTGGACCTCCTCCCTGCCCTGAGGCAGGTACCACCCAACTTCAAGCCAGCACTACCCAATCTCTAGCCTGCCCCAGGAGTCTCCACCTCCTCTCTTCCTTTAAAAAAAACATCACCCTGCCTGAGGAGTCTCTCATCCAGACCCCACCTGTAGAGATTAATCTTGTCTCACCAGATGAAACTGGAAAGAAATGCTCTGAGGTCAGTAGCTTGCAAGACATTTCTAATTCTTTTCCTTTCCCACTTCTACCACCCCTCTTCTTTTCCAGACCTATAACTAAAGTAAAATCAGAACAAGCCCCCAAAGGTGAAGTACAAAGTGTGACACATGAGGAAGTACACTACATTATAAAAGAAATTCATGAGTTTTCCAATTTATATAGACAGAAATCAGGGGAATGTGTGTGTGAATGAATATTAAGAGTATGAGATAATGGTGGAAGGAATATAAAGGATGATCAGGCTGAATTTATTGATATGGTCCCACTAAGCAGAAATTCTGGATTCGATGCTATAGCTCGAGGTATTAAAAAGGTCTCTAACAGTTTGTTTAGGTTGCTGGCTGAAACATGGACCAAAAGATGGCCTAGAATGTCTGAGGTCCAGATGCCCGATTTACCCTGGTATACTGTAGATGAGGAGATCCAAAGGCTTACAGAGATTAGAATGCTTAGAATGCATTCACCATTTAAGACCTGCCCACCCACCCAAGGAAAGTCCAGAGGACATATCTTTAACCAGGACTGTGAGGAATAAATTTGTGAGACTAACTCTGTCTTCCCTGAAGAGCTCTATATTTGCTCTTCTCTGTAGGCCAGATAATACTGTGGGAACTGCTGTCATGGAACTAGAATCCATAAACACTATGGGGATGATCAGATCCCTGGCTGGCAGAAGCCAAGCACCAAAGACAAGGTGGGCACAGTTACCACAATGAAAGGCAGACTCAAAACAACAATCAAAAGAATCTGAGTTGCACAGACCTATGGGGTACCTAGAAGTAAAACAGATGGGTAGTCTACTAAATTCCTACTTGAACTGTATAAGCAGAAGAGTTCTAGGACAAGTAAAAAAACCCAAACTTGAATTAAAGAAAGAGAGAGCCATGGCCCCTTAATCAAATCCCAGACTTGAGACAGTTTACAGACCCAGAGCCCTTGAATGAGGAGAAGACCAGGTCCCTTGGGGAAGGATCCTGTTATACTGTCAAAAGTTTATACTGTTCCTCCCAGCTTTCCCCAAAGAGACCTACAGCCTTTTACCAGAATAACTGTGCATTGGGGAAAAGGAAATGATCAGACTTTTTGGGGATTATTAGACACTGGCTCAGAATGACATTAACTCCAGGAGACCCAAAATGTCACTGTGGTCCACCAGTCAGAGTTAGGGCTTATGGAGGTCAGGTGATCGATGGAGTTTTAGCTCAGGTCCATCTCACAGTGTGCCCAGTGGATCCCCGGACCCATTCTGTGGTTATTTCCTCAGTTCCAGAATGTTTAATTGGAATAGACATACTCAGTAACTGGCAGAATCCCTACATTGGATCTCTGATTTGCAGAGCAAGGGCTATTATGGTAGGAAGGGCCAAATGGAAACCACTAGAACTTCCCCTACCTAGCAAAATAGTAAATCAAAAGCAATACTGGATTCCTAGAGGGACTGCAGAGATCAGTGCCACCATCAAGATTTGAAGGATGCCAGTGTGGTGATTACCACTGTCATCCCCACTCAATTCTCCTATTTGACCTGTACAGAAAACAAATGGATCTTGGGGGATGACAGTGGATTATCATAAACTTAACTAGGTGGTGACTCCAATTGCAGCTGCTGTCCCAGATGTGATATCACTGTTTAAGCAAATCAACACATTCTCTGGTACTTCGTATGCAGCTATTGATCTGGCAAATGCTTTTTTCTCAATTGCCATTAGTAAGGACCACCAGAAACAGTTTTCTTTCAGCTGGTAAGGCCAGCAATATACCTTTACTGTCCTGCCTCAGGGGTATATCAATTCCCAGCCCTATGTCATAATATTGTTTGCAGGGACCTTGACCGTATCTCCTTCCCACAAGGAATCATACTGGTCCATTATATTGATGATATTATGCTGATTGGACCTAGTGAGCAAGAAGTAGCAATTATTCTAGACTTATTGGTAAGGCATTTGTGTGAGAAAGGATGGGAGAAGAATCCAACAAAAATACAGGGGCCTTCTGCCTCGGTGAAATTTGTCGTTGTCCCCTGGTGTGGGGCATGTTGAGATATGCCTTTTAAAGTGAAGGATAAGCTGTTGCACCTGGCCCCTCCTACAACCAAAAAAGAGGCACAATTCTTGGTCTTTTCGGATTTTGGAGATAACATATTCCTCATTTGGGTGTGCTACTTTGGCCCATTTACTGAGAGACCAGAAATGCCTAGTTTTGAGTGGTGACTGGAACAGGAAGAGGCTCTGTGATAAGTCCAGGTGCTGGGCAAGCTTCACTGATACTTGGGCCATATGATTCAGCAGATCCAATGGTGCTGGAAGTGTCAGGTACAAACAGAGAGTCCATCTGGAGCTTTTGGCAGGCCCCTATAGGAGAATCACCATGCAGACCCTTAGGATTTTGGAGCAAAGCCCTGCCATCTTCTGCAGATAAGTACTCTCATTTTGGCCTGCTACTGGGCCTTAGTAGAGACTGAATGCTTAACCATGGGCCACCAAGTTACCACGAGACCTGAGTTGCCTATCATGAACTGGGTATTGTCTGACCCACCAAACCATAAAGTTGGGTGTGCAGAGCAGCACTCCATAATAAAGTGGAAGTAGTATATACGATAGGGCTTGAGTGGGTCTTGAAGGCACAAGTAAGTTGTATGAGGCAGTGGCTCAAATGCCCATGGTCACCACTCCTGCCACATTACCTTCTCTTTCCCAGCCAACAGCTATGGCCTCTTGGGGAGTCCCTTACAATCAGTTGACTGAGGAAGAGAAAACTTGGGCCAGGTTTATAGATGGTTCTGCACAATATGCAGGTACCACCAAAAAGTGGACAGCTACAACACTGTAGCCTCTTTGTGGGACATTCCTGAGACAGTGGTGAGGGAAAATCTTACCACTGGGCAGAACTTAGAGCAGTGAACCCAGCTGTTCATTTTCCTTGGAAGGAGAAATGGCCAGGGGTGCATTTATACACTGATTCATGGGCTGTTGCCAATAGTTTGGCTAGATGGTAGGGACTTGGAAGGAGCATGATTGGAAAACTGGAGACAAAGCAGTCTGAGGAAAAGGTATGTGGATAGACCTTTCTGAGTGGGCAAAAAATATGAAAATATTTGAAACTCACTAGAGGGTGACTTCAGCAGAAGAAGATTTTAAAAATCAAGTAGATAAGATGGCCTGCTCTGTGGCTAGCACTCAGCCTCTTTCCTCAGCCACTCCAGTCATTGCCCAATGGGCTCCTGAACAAAGTGGCCATGGTGGTAGGGATGGAGGTTATGCATGGGGTCAGCAACATGGACTTCCTCTCACCAAGGCCGACTTGGCTACAGCCACTGCCATCTGCCATCAGTGCCCAATCTGCCATCAGCAGAAACCCACACATAGCCCCTGATATGGCACCCTTCCCCAAGGTGACTAGCTTGCTACTTAGTGGCAGGTTGGGCACATTGGACCATTTTCATCATGGAAGGGGCAGTGATTTGGTATAACTGGGATGGACACATATTTGGATATGGGTTTGCCTTCTCTGAATGCAATGCGTCTTCAAAAACTACTATCCATGGACTTCTGAATGTCTTATCAACTGCCATGGTATTCCAAATTGCTTCTGATCAAGGAACCCACTTCCCAGAAATGATATGCAGGAATTGGCACATGCTCATGGAATTTCCTGGTCTTACCATGTTCCCCATTATCCTGAAGCAGCTGGATTGATAGAATGCTGGAATGGCACTTTAAAGACTCAATTGTGGTGCCAACTAGGTGGCAATACCTTGCAGGGCTGGGTAAATGTTGTCCAGGAGGCTGTGAATGCTCTAAATCTGTGTCCACTCTATGTTGCTGTTTCTCTCATTGTCAGGATTCACGGGTCCAGGAGTCAAGGGTTAGAAATGGGAATGGCACTACTCACTATGACCCCTAGTGATCCACTAGGAAAATTTTTGCTTCCCGTGCCTGCAACATTAAGCTCTGCTGGTCTACAGGTCTTAGTTCCAAAAGAAGAAGTGCTTTCACCAGGGAACACAACAATTCCACTGAACTGGAAATTAAGAATGCCACTTAGACACTTTGGGTTCCTCATGCTGCTGAATCAACAGGCAAAGAAGGGAAATACTGTACTGGCTGGGGTGATTGATCCTAACCATCAAGGGGAAATAGGATTGCACCTACACAATGGAGGTAAGAAAGAGTTTGCCTGGAATACAGGAGATCTTCTAGGGAGTCTCTTAGTACTACAATGCCCTGTGATTAAAATCAAAGGAAAATTGCAACAATCCTATCCAGGCAGGACTAACAATGGCCCAGATCTTCAGGAATGAAAGTTTGGGTCATTCCTCCAGGCAAAGAACCATGGCCAGCTAAGGTGCTTGCTGAAGGTAAAGGGAACATGGAATGGGTAATGGAAAAAGGTAGTGATAAATACGAGCTTTGACCATGCAACCTGTTAGAGAAATAAGGACTGTAATGGTCATGAATATTTCTTCCTGGTTTTGTTAAGATTATGTTTTTATATGTACATAAAATGAATATCTTTGTTTTATTCCCTAACCTTTCCCCTTATCATCTGATATAAGTTGTATTAGTTTCATGTAATAGCATTTAAGGATGTCAAGTTAAGAGTGACTATTACCCAAAGACTTGCACCCTATTCTGGAGGGATTTAGTGTGCTTCTAGTTGTACACAGGACAGTTAAATATTGTTAGATGGAAATCTATCTATCTGTCTTTCTATCTATCTATCTATCTATCTATCTGTCTATCTATCTATCTATCTATCTATCTACTTATCTATCTATATGTATATGTGTATATATATGTACATATGTTATGAATTTGTTTTAGAGACTAAGTATGGTTTAAGGTGATGCATATGGCTGCTACATTGACAAGAGTTGGACTGTGACGGTTAGGCTAAGGTGTCAACTCAGCCAGGTAATGGTAACCAGTTGTTTGATCAAGCAAGCACTGGGCTAATTATAATACAAGGGCATTTCATAGACACTATTCACCAGTGAGTTGATTCCATAGATTGCTAGTTACATCTACAATCAACTGAGGAGCTTGCCATCAGCAATAAGTGATGTCTCATCCAATAGGTTGAAGGCCTTAAAAGGGGAAGTGATTTCAACATTCAGAGAGAATTCCCATCTCCACTTTAGATTGCCAGCATCTTCTAGGGAATTGATCAAGGACCTTCATCGGAGACCCTGGCTTGCAGCCTGCCCTATTGAATTTAGACTTGTGCATCCCCATGGTTGCATGAGACACTTTTTATAGAATCTCATACTATTGACAGATATCTCCTGTCAGTTCTGTTTCCTAGAGAGCCCTGACTAATACATTTCATCAATTGTAGCAAATGTACCACACTAATTCAAGGTGTTAATAGGATGGTATATGGGAACTCTGTATTTTATATGTGAATTTTCTGTAAACCTACAACTTTCTTAAAAAGTAAAAAAAGGAAATGCCAAAGGACAAAATGTCAATTTTATGTCTATCAAACTAATAATGAAAAATGGGAAACCGAAAAAAATTTTAAAGATGCCATCTATTGTAACACTAAAAAGAATCAAATTCTTAGGAATAAATCAAACAAAATATGTACAGATTCTGTATGCTGTAATCTACAAAACACTGATGAAAATAATCAAATAAGATCTAATTAAATGGAGAGATATATCATGTTTCCGAACTGGAAGAATCATTATTATTAAGATGTCAATTCTTCCCAAACTGTTCTACAGATTCAAAATAATCCCAATAAAACTCTAAATAGGACTTTTTTTTTTTGTAGATATCAACAGGAAGTTGATTCTACAACTGATAAGGAAAGGCAAAGGAAGGACAGCCAGAACAGTTTTGAAAAAGAAGAAAAATTTGGAGAACTCACACTACTTGATTCTAAAACCTACTATCAAGCTATATAAGACATTAGAGAAAGAGGAGGCAGAGAACAATAGACAGATACTACATTCATACATGGTCAATTAATTTTTGACAATGATACAAAGGCAATTCAATGGAGAGAAAGAAGTCTTTTAAACATATGGTGCTACAGCAATTGAATACTCATGCGCAAAAAAAAAAAAAAAAAGACCCTTGACCCATACCTTTCATCTTATACAATTAACTCAAAACAGATCATAGATCTAATTGTAAAACCTAAAACTATAAAATTTCTAGAGGAAAACATAAGAGAACAATCTTAGTGACCTTGGGTTTGGCAAAAATTTCTTAAAGATGATACAAGAAGTATGATCTGGAAAAGAAAACAATGTATAAATTTGACTTCATTCAAATTAAAAACTTCCATTTTGTGAAAGAATCTATAAAGATAATGAGAAAACAAGCCAGAGAGAGAGAAAAATATTTGCAAAACACATATCTGATAAGGGATTCAAATAAAGAATAGAGACCTCTCAAAACTCAATAATTAAAAACAAACATTGAAAAAATGGGCAAATAATTTGAACAGACACTTGACCAAAGAAGATACATAAAATACACTGACAATAAATAAGTGCGTGAAAATAGGCTATGTAATTAATCATCAAGAGAAGGCAAATTAAAACTACAGTGAAGGGAAGCGGGTGTGGCTCAGTGGATAGAGCCCCCGTTTACCATATGGGA
>JAQZBX010039886.1:0-22867 GCA_029593785.1 Cabassous unicinctus
GCGTGCCCTCACAAGGAGGCCCCGGGAAGCGAACCCGGGGCCTCCCACATGGTAAACGGGGGCTCTACCAGTTGAGCCACACCTGCCTCCCCATACAGTCTATTTTCTTCAGTTGCTTCATCTATTGTTTGTCCCCTTCCCACTTGAATGTCAGCTCTGTGGGGAGAGGATTTTTTGTCTTTTTTTTTGCTCACGGTTGAACTCTTAGTGCCTAGAAGAGCACCTGGCACGTAAAGGTTCTTGCTAAATATTGCCTGAATGTACGTAGGTGTGGATGGTGGGGGGAACAAAAGGAAGGAGGTCGACTGCTAAATGCCCTCCTGCATGTTGGCTGGTCTGCAATCTGATGAATCCTTCGAGGTGGGAAACACGAGGCTCCTTCACAGCCTTGCCTGCTCTGGGTGGCCAGCACCCCTGCAGAGCTGGGGCCAGCCCTGGGAGACACACTCTGGACAGGCCAGCGGGCCAGTCCCCAAGGCTGGGCTGAGGCAGGGCCTTGAGTGCTCTTGGGTCGACCAGATGACCCAGCCTGTGGTAGGCCCCAGGGCAGAGCAGGTAGGTGAGTCAGACAGGTGGCTCCGCTGCTGCCTCATTTGCAGAAGACACCAGGATAGGTGCCAGAATCCGGGCCCTGCCTGCCTCTCTCGCGTCTTCTCATGTCCCCTGCGCCCCGACTCGCTGGCCTTCTTGGCTCAGCCTGGCCCTGGGTGTGTGCTTCTCCCCTCATCTTCCAAGCCAGCCCCCTTCCTCGGACAGGGAAACTGAGGTTGGAATGGGGTCCTGCTCCTGAGCCACATCCTCCCACTAGACTGCCCTGCCCCTCCTTGTGGCCCTGTGCCCCCCTCTGAAGCTGCTCCCCCAGTGTCGGATCCTCCTATGCTACCTGGAGGCCAGTTCCTGGCTGCCTAGGCCCAAACGCCTATGGCTTCTGCTTGCCAGGGACTCCCCCCCATTCCTAGGACAAAAATGTGGAGTCACATGGCGGAAACAGCATGGGACCTTTGGGGTTCATTTGATCTTTTTCTCTCTTCTTATTTGGAACCAGGAGTGTTATGGAGACTCAAATGCTAATTACACTTTCTATCTGCTTCTGGAAAGTGTTTTGTTTGCAAAAAAAACCACAAAAAAACACATCTACAGGGAAGCGGGTGTGGCTCAGTGGATAGAGCCCCCGTTTACCATATGGGAGGCCCGGGTTTGCTTCCCGAGGCCTCCTTGTGAGGGCACGCTGGCCTGAGCGGTGCGTGGGCTGATGCAGCAACCTCACGGCAGGAAGTGGGTGTGGCGCAATGGATAGAGCACCCGTTTACCATATGAGAGGCCCCGGGTTCGCTTCCCGGCGCCTCCTTGTGAGGGCAGGCCGGCTCGCGCGGCGGCGTGGGCTGATGCGGCAAGACCTCACAGCAAGGGGGAGATAAGCAGACACAGAGAAGACATGCAGCAAATGGACACAGCAGCACAAGCAGCAAGGGGGGGATAAATAAAATAAAATAAAAATAAATAAATAAATCTTTAAAAAAAACAAAACAAAACAAAAAACACATCTACAACTATCCCTATGCTTTCAAACCCAGGTGGTCCTGCTATGGGCCAAGCGGTTGCAGACTTTGCAAGGAATTCTGTGGCTCGGAGGCAGGAGTGGGCAAGGACACGGTGGTCCCCACCTGGCACCCGTGACTCCCTCCAGGCTCGCCAGGGGATACTTACTCTGGAAGTCCAGCTGCAGGGACAGCACATCCTTGAAGAGGATGCCCTCCTGCTTGGCCAGCTGCCCGGCCTCCTCCCGGGGGCCTTGCTCGCTCACAGCCAGCTTGAGCAGGTCATCGTCCATCACTTGTGGCTGCATCGAGTTGCTGAGCCGGTTCATCTTGCCGGGTGCTTCCCTGAAAAGCACCAGCATCTGCTGATTCCTTTGTGGGAGGACAGGACGGGGCCACGGCCTCCCCTGCAGGTGTCATGGTGCATCATGGCGGCTACGGACGGCGGATGCTGGGGTCGGCCTCCCTCTACCTCTCCCCACTTGGCCTCCCACACTAGAGGCTAGTAAATGTCACCCCCAGCTGCTCAAGGGCTTCCCTGGGAGCCATCTGGGCCTGTCGTGACTGCTGGCAGTCTGCAGGAGTCCATCCCTTGGCCCCACAACTCCAACTGTGGTGCCAACTGGGCCCATTGGGCTGGCGTCCGTGCTGGTCTCCTCAGCCTTGGGATCTCGGGTCTCCTAAGGCCTTGACCTCCTGGGTCTCTAGTCTCTGTCCCCATCCTCGTGTGGGCTTCCTGGCACCTACCACTGACCATGTCCCCCTGGTCTTACCAGCCCACAGACCCCCTTCTCTGAGAGCCTTGCCCTTTTCCCGAGGCAGCCACATGTGTATACCGCCCACCATCCCACATGCTACCCAGGGTGTAGATGGATTCTGCCCTGAGCTGGCTCTTCTTCTTCCCCCTGAGAAATGTGGCATAAAAGTGCCTGTCAGAGCTGGCTGCTTGAGCTAGGAAGGAACTGGGGAGCTGGGGGCAGCCAGGTGCATGGTCAAGCAGAGAAAGCAAGAAGGGAATGGGGCAGATGTAAAGGAAGAAGCAGAGATGAGCACCTGGGTGATCCGGAAAGAGAAAGACAAAAGCACAGACAGAAAGACTGAAAGGGACCGAGGCTGCCTTCTACCTGCTGGCCGTCTCATCCCTAATTCCAGGCCCCTGCGTGAGGCCTGGTTGTGAGCGCACTCTCAGAGGGTTCCGTAAGGACTTCCTGACTTCCTGTGTTAAATCCTCTCTTACGTAAGCTAACTCCAGTGGGTTTCTGTTGCTAATGGTCTGTGTAGCTTTGAGTCTTTGGTGGAGCCCAGAAAATTATGCTCTTAAATTGGTTCACTCCTGTGGGTGTGGGACCCTTTTGATTGGATTGGATTCAGTTGGGGGCCTTTGATTGCAGTGCTACAGTGAAGCGTGACCCAGGGTAGGTCTTGGCCCTCTCACTGGAGTCCTTTGTAAATGGAGAGACACACAGAGAAAAAGGGCAGAGACAGAGAAACCCTAAGGTCTGGAATCAGAGGAGCAAGGAGGCACTGAAAAAGACGAGGTCCAGAAGAGAGGGGAGAGATTCGCCACGTGCCTGAACGCGCACACCTGAGCTGGAAGGGAAGGCAGAGACCTTGGTGCAGACCTGATGCCATTGTGCCTTGTCATGTGGCAAGAGTCCAGGTTCGCCAGCAGCCTACCTTTGGTGAGGCGGACACTTGGTGAGACAGCATCTCTGATGATGCCTTGATTTGAACATTTTTACAGCCTCAGAACTGTAAGCTTTTTTTTTTTTTTATGTTTTAAATTTTATTTTTTAATAGTTATACAAGCTCATTTTATTAGTATCGTTCTATAATACCATTTCTCATGAGAACTGTAAGCTTTTAACCTAATAAATTCCCATTTAAAAAGCCAACTCATTTCTGGTATTTTGCATTGGCAGTCTTTAGCAAACTAAGGCATGGTCCAAAGGGCTTTGGCCAAGATGCCGTAGGCAAAGGAGGTGATCTGTCCTGGTGGATTTGGTTAGTCATACTGTGGGGGTGGCCCCCGGACTACTATCCCTTACTGAACAGAGTCACAGCCCTGGGAAGCTAGGGCACCCTACCTCCTTCTCATCTTCACCCCCTCGGCAGGAATGTCCATAAGGCCTGGCCTTGCATGAAGATACATTCTTCTGTCTGTCTCCTAGCAATGCCCAGTTTCTGCCTCTTGACCCCTCTGGAAACTCAGGTCTCCCCTCTGCCTTCCACCTCTGTTTCTCACCTCCCCACCTTCACCTTCTACCTTTGCCTGCAGGCCTCCCCAGCTTCCAGGCCACTGGGACTTCCTGACTCTCTTGTCCTAACTGCCCTGCCAGTCTCTGAAGGTGGACAGTCCCCCCATTCCCCCTGCCCTTTGTTTCACCTGGCATTGCTGGAGAGAATCCTGACATTGGGCCAGTGGTGTCCACGGCAAACTCCGGTGGGCCTGGTCTCGGAGGCCTCTATTGCCTGACTGTTCTCCTCCCTCCTCCCGGACAGGGATGCAGCTTGGGCACACTATGTGCCCCGTTTCTGGTTGGTCCACAACCAAACAGCCCTGCATCCTTTGATTCTGCCCCAGGAGGAGGCATAGCCCTCCTCCCCCTTCTCTACCTGGGTCCTCCAAGACCTTGGTCCCTTTTTCCCCAATCTCTTGACACTGGCTCTTCCTCCTTGATTGATTCAACCCCCAGAGACGTTTCTAGTCCTAGCCTCTCTCCATCTCCCTACTCGTCTGAGATGGTTCACAGTAACTTACTATCCGTTTGCCTTGTGGGAAATTTTAATGTGCTGTATTTGGCAGATGTCATCTGCAACGTGGTTGAGCTTTTTTTTTTTTTTTTCAAAGAAAGATGCTACCCTTTGGGAAAAGATTCTGATTTCTGATTTCAAAACTTTTAACTCACTGCTCATCTCACCCACTTTGCTTCATCAAGACTGGGCACCTGCGACAGGTTACGCTCACTTTCAGACAAGCCCGGCAGTCGCTTTACAATGTGGAATAGTCATTAAACACACCATGTGTTAAGCACACCAAGGCAGGTTTGGAATCCTGACTGTGCATCCTTTGGTAACTTGCGCTACCTATCCAAGCCTTCCGTTTCCCACCTGTAAAAGGCGAACCCTTCCTCCCTCCAGTGTGAAACAGATCTCCTTCCCTCGATTCCAGGCATGAATTAAGTAATCCTACAGGTATTTAATCACAAACCATGCCAAACCATGTAGGGACAGGGAACTAGGAAAGCACACATTAGTGGCACCTGGCCTGGGCAAAGGAGACAGGGCTGAGATCTGAAAAAGAACCAGTAGGAAAGAAGGAAGAGGGAACTGCCCAATGAGGGCCCCGAGGTGGGAGAGAAAAAGACATGTTCCACTTTGGCTGAAGTGATGTGAGGTCGGAGAGGCCTGCAGGAGTTTTATGGTTATCCTAGGGTCCCTGGGAAGTTCCTACCACTTTCTAAGGGCAAGGGCACAATCATATTTTAATTTTAAGACATTCATCTGGCTGTAGTCCTGAGGATGGCAAGAACAATGAGGCAAGAGATAATCAGGGTTGATGGTAAGATGTTGATTTGAGAAATCTCTAGGAACTTAATTTCTATGTTGGTCTAATCTCCCTCAGTCTGAAGATAAGAAAACTGAAGCTGATTAGAAAGGCTAAGGAAACATGTCCAAGTCTACATGGCAAAGGCAGGAAAGTAAGACTCCAGAACAACTTTTTCTTAATTAGGACTCAACTGTGGACTGTCATAGTCACAGCTCACATGGTTTCTTACAATTGTTCTGGGCCAAAGGCAAAGGCCAAACATTCCTCCATCAAGGGGATTTTATCAGTAATTTACCAACCAACCTGGGTCCCTGTTGACTTGCCTTACAATAGAGTTGTTGATGAAGACAGAGGTAGGAAGTGGGCAAAGCA
The DNA here is from genome assembly GCA_029593785.1 of Cabassous unicinctus. Taxonomy (NCBI): domain Eukaryota; kingdom Metazoa; phylum Chordata; class Mammalia; order Cingulata; family Chlamyphoridae; genus Cabassous; species Cabassous unicinctus. The sequence goes on from JAQZBX010039886.1 coordinate 5,461, forward strand.
GTCGAGAGTTTTCCACCACTATCAATGGAGTAGCTTCCTCTGCAGGAATAGATCCAGAATTGTCCTGGGAGAGAACAACCAGAGATCAAATGGATCTGAAAACTATAACCTGCATTGGCTATGAATTAACAAGGAGCAAAGCAATCAACCACTTAATTCTGTGTACCAAGTTACAGTTATTTAATAACACATCAGCTCTGGAGGCCATTGATCCCTTAATTCTGGAATCTTAATGCTCTTATTTCCCAGATAGGGAAACTGAGGCCCAGGGAGGAGAAGGAACTTGCCCAAAGTTCCAAAGCACCAGGATGAAGAACAAAAATAAGAAAAGAAATAATTTAATGAGTTCGGATATGATGGCTAAAGCCTGGAATTTATCAGTGGGCTGGTGCCTTTCTTTTGATGAAAGGAATCAGAACTGGGGGATGGAACCCTTGACCCCTTAAAAATCCCTTTTGGGCCAGTTCTCTGGGGGAAATACTTATTTGGCTTTTTTTCCCCCCTCATCCAAAGGCCTGAAAAGCCCAGGACTAGAGGGCTTTGAGCACCTCAGGGCGACTGTAAAGTGGCTGGCAAGGGCTTGGGTACTCATTTTACAGATGAGAAGGGCCAGGCAGACTCTTCAGAGAAAAAGTTGCCAGGAAAGAGGAAGGCGGGGGCGCCGTCTGGTCCCTGCGCGTTCTCCTCTAGCCCAGGTGCCCGGCTCTCACCTTCCCAGCACAGGCTGCTGGCCTGGGCTCAGCCCAGCAGACGCGTCTCCCGGTTGCTAGAGGAACCAAGGACCGCCACTTGGTTGCTAAGGGGAAGCCAGGAGGTGGACTTCCTGGGTGAAAGTTGATGGACCACGTGACCGACTTCTGGGCGGGGAAATATTCCCAACACCAACCAGCCGCAGAGAAAACAAATGTTTCTCCAATGAACACTTTCTATGGGCGGGGTTCTTCGTAGCCCCACCTTTTCTCCACCCTTACGTGGTGATTGACTCATCTTTTGCCCAATAACAATGAGGAGTCTCTAGATGGACCACTAGATAGATGAATCAAAACACACAGCCCCCCGTATGGAGGCGGGCAAGAGGAGGTACCGCTACGCCTGACGGAGACTCCAGTGACCTGGCTCGCCCCTCGGCCCAATCGGACGCCGCGGGGTAGGTGGGGCTTCGTGAAAGCCAATCGGAGGAGGGCTGTGCGAGGAGCTGCCCAATAGAGGCGCGACAGTGGGGCGGGGTCAAGGACCCGGCGCTCGGCGTTCCTGAGGGTGGGGCGGGGGCAAGTGTCAGTCAGGTCCGGAGCCGCGAGGGGGGACAGCTGAGACCGCGGCGGCGGCAGACGGGGGGCCGGTGCCGGTGCCGTGTGGTCCACCCAAGATGGAGTTCCTGCTGGGGAACCCGTTCAGCACCCCCGTGGGACAGTGCCTCGGTAAGGCCGCGCGTGGGGCGCGCGACGGGGTTCCGGGCGGCGACTGCTGACAGGAGCTGGTGAGGGCCGCGGGCCTTTGCCAGGCCCCGGGGCCACCCCACGGGCGGGTGGGACAGCGGGGCCACCCCACGGGCGAACAGGGCACCCCGTGGGTGAGCGGGGCACGGGGACCACCCCGCGGGCGGGCTGGGCATCCTTGTGGGCAGGCCTCTGCCGGAGGATCTCACCGCCCCACGGCCGAGCTGGGCCTGCTCACCGGCGCCGGTGCCACCTCAGGTGCCAGTGCCGCCCTGCCAGCTTGGACTTGGCGATGCCGGGCGCGTCCCTATCCATCAGAGCCCAGTTCTTCCTGTCTCTCCTCGAGGTGGTGCCAACTGCTGTTGGAAGATGCCTCTGTGCCTCGCTGCCACCGCCCCCAGGACCCAGTTCTCCCAGCACCCCACCCCCCGGGGGATGTCACTGCAGTAACACTCCCTCTCTGCCCATCTCTCTCCGCCTTGTCTCCCCTTTCCAGTACCAGCAGCCCTCAGACTCGGCACTCTCCCAGAGAATGCCCCTGCTCCAAGGCCTGCTCATTTGAGTTGCAACTCAGCTAGGCTGGAGGAGGGAATGGAGTGATGGGGGGGTGGGGCTTGGTTCTTAGAGGGTGATTATCTTGGCAGGGGGGTGGCATGCCTGCCATGCCTCCCAGAAAAGAAGGGAGGCTGTGTTATTTAATGATAAGAGCCCTGGCCCGGGGATCAGGAAGCCTGGACTCCAGTAGTGGCTTTGCCAGTGACCCTCCCTGTGACCTTGTGCAAGTCACTGGCCTTTCTGGTTTGAAGTTTCCCTGTCTGTCAGATAAGGTGCTCGGAGGTGAGATGTGCTAGCAGCCTCCAAGCTCTAAAGTTTTGATGTTCCTTGTAACAGGTGTCTGCACGTCGACTGTTACTCTTTGCTGTATTCAGTTTGCCAAAGCTGAAATCTTCTTGGCAGCTGGATAGAGAGAGTGGTACTCGGGAGCGAGTACCTGTTAATTCTTTCGGGGCACCTGAGATGACTAGTACCCTGGATAGGGAAAGCCCAAGGCATGGCTAGAGGAGATCCAAAGTGGCTGCTACCAAAGGGGTTTCCTTACCAAGACACCAGCTTGCCTTCTTTCCCAAAGCAAGGAGACATGCCAAGGACCAGTAAAGAATGTTGGCTGGTTTCTTTTACAACTGGGTGCCTCCTGGTTGATGGAAGGACTGGTAAGACATCTTTTAGGAGCAGGGACCTTTGGTGTCTCTCTGGGCCTGACTGTTTTAAGCAGCTGTGGTTTGTTTACTCCTACTTTGCTTATGAATTTCCAGCTCACTTTTTCAGCTTTAGGGGGTGGGGCCTGTGAAATTTTTGGGGCCTCTTCTATTGGCTGACTGGCATTTGGGAGGCTTTCTTTCCTTTCTGGTGAAGTGACTTTTTTAAGGGATGATGAATGCTGGGTCCTGGAAGAGTCTTGTCCCACCTTTATGATATTTTGTCCCCAGCTGCCCAATGGAGTGTCTTATTCTCAGTCACCTTTCTGCTTCCTCATAACCTTTTCCACTTTCCTCAGGTGCTCTTTCACTGCAGCCTTATTCCAAAATCTCATCTCAGTTGTCGGGTGAACTCCAGCCAGTTAATGGAGGGAGCATTAAACTTTGGGGGATTTTTTTTTTTCTTTTACATCTTCTTTATAATAGGAAACTCTATGCCACTGAAATGCAAAGGTAGTTGATGAAGGGTAGAAATTAAAGGAGATTAAAAAATATATCCCAAATATAGGGATGGCTGGAGGGCTATCTAGGGAGTGGCAAGAGCCAGGAGGCTTCTATCAGGAAAACCCGAATTAAATTTTGGCTCTTCTGATTTATTGGCGGTGTTCCTCCAGAAAGTGTGTACCTGTCTCTGCTTATTTAGAGAGAGAGAGGAATGAGGATTAAGTGAGATAATGTATATAAAACATTTAACATAGAGCCTGGAACATAGTAGAGGCTCAATAAATCGTAGCTGTCACTATTAACAGCAGAATAATTATTAGGGTGGAATTTACCATATGGGGAGAATATGCTGAGACCACTTGCCCATCTGGGACCTGTGAAGGAAATGAACCTTCCAGGCCCTAGCGCACACTATCCTTCCTAAAAGACGCTTGACCCGGAAGGGAATGAAGGCTCCCCAGTGCCATTTAGCCAAAAGGCAAGGCCTCTGGAATTCCACAGTTCAGCTCCATTCAGTTCAGATAAATGTCTGGAGGGCAGAACGAGGTTCTCATGTATATTCTGTACTGTGGTTCACTACCTTTAGTATTCTTAGTGTTTTTTTTTTTTGTTTTTTTTTAGGAGATTCTGGGGATTGAACCCAGGACCTCGTGCATGGGAAGCAGGCACTCAAACCACTGAGCTACACCCACTCCCCTGTTAATATTCTTTTAGAAGAGTGTGCCAGGGAGGAGCATCACTCATTGTAGATAGCAAGGGATATTAATATTAACCACATATGCCACCTGGGGGGGGGAGGGGATACAGAAATAAAGTAATAACAACAAAGGTGATTATGACTAAAAGCAGCACCTATAGCTTGTATGAATCAATTCCAGGACCATCAGTTGTTCCTTACAGCTACTTTGCAAAGTTTTATTGTTCTTCCTGCTTTAGAGATGAGGAAACTGAGGCTCAGAGGAGTGCGTTGACTTGCTGGGAAGAGAGAGCGCTGGGAAGTTGGGATTTCCTACCTGGTTTCTGTCCTCAAGGAATTCATGGTTTCTTGAGAGAAAACCAAGATGCAGGAAACGATGAGAGTCTATTGTTAAGCGCTCAGTTGAGTAGAAGGGATTGTAGATGCTGCTGGAGTTGAGAAGAATTCAGAAGAGGCTAGAGTGGTGGGGACTGGCTTCTCTGAGGATGGGAGGAATTCCACAGGCACGGGAGAGAAGGCTAACCTGTGCTGGGGACTGGTGAACCAGGCCGGAAGGTGGGCGTTCTTGTGGACACCGCTGAGTGGAGCCGAGGTGGCTGTGGGGCTGGAGGCTGGCAGGGTTTGGGACCACAGGAGCCAAGCCTGGTTCCAGGTGGGTGGTGTCCCAGGCTACATTCTGTAACTGACTTCAGTTTTCAGTCTGGGCCTCATTTTCCCCACTTTAAAGTAATGACTCCCTACAGTTGCCTGGGGCCTGATACCTAACTAATCCCTTCAGTCCATACATAAGCAGTGGTAAGTATCTCTTGGCTGCCCAGCCTGTGCCCAAATTTAAGGATACAAATGTTAAACAACAACAACAAAATAACCGGGCTCCTAGAGAGCCTTCAGTAGAGGTAATGCACTCCCAGGAGGTGACAATGAGCTTCAGAATGTTAGGATTATAGTCTGGGTGGTGGTTAGGGTATTTACTACCCTCTCCCACCTGAGCCTCATGCGAATGTCCTCAGTTGGTGCTGACTGGTTGAACACTCTGCCCATCTTGAACCAGCAGTCCAGACCACAGTGTAATATAGAATGATCTATGCATTTCTTGCTTCCCTCCTTGCCTTCCTTCTGGAAAGTGGTTCCTGAGTAGAGTGAGAGCAGAGAGAAAGAGAGCAGTGAAGTGATAAGTTAGGAAGTATGGAGGATGAAAAAGTACTTACTTTTATTTCCTGATTTTCTTTTCTGAAACAAGTTTCAAAATGTTACTGTCTTAATTTCAACCCTCTACAACTGCTTGGCATTGGATGTCATATACTGGGAGTTCCATGCACCAGCTCAAAGGGACTTTGTAAATGTTTGCAGTTGGCCGGAAAAAGTTTTCAGATAATCCTTTTCCAAGAGTCAAATTTAGATAGAAAGATCAGTCAGTTAGTAATTTGTTAAGCCTGACCAGAATATTGGGGGAGGGGGGTAGGAAAGAGACTCATTTATTCTATTGGCGATTCTGCTTGAATAAACATGTTAAGACACAGATATTCTTTTGGAAGATTAGTGTTTGTAGATTCTGTGGTGCTGAACATAAACTACTTCCTAATGCCCCATGAATACTGGGGGAATCTGGGTGGGACGTTCATACCAGGCTCAGTAATAGCTGTACCTCCGAATGCTGTGGCGTTTGGCAATCCATGAACCCCTTTTGCTTCTGTAGTTTTATTTAGTTTTCCCAACCCTGTGAGATACACAGGGAAAGAAATAGAATTATTAGGCACATACTATATGCACGGGGCATCTCATTTAATCCTCACGACATTTAATTAGCTGGGTGTTATTGTCCCTTATCACTGATAAGGAGATTGAGGCTCTGAGGTTAAGAGCTTGGTGCAAGGTCAATATCTAGAATCTATTCCTGGGCCAGGGCTCATTCTGTGCTGCCATGTTGCTTCTTGTGCTACAGAACTCAGGATTCAGAGTCATCAGAATCACCTGGAGGGCTTCTTAAACCACAGATTGCCGGCCTGACCTTGAGAGTTTCTGATTCCGTAGATTCTGGTCTGAGCCTGAGAATTTGCATTTCTGACAACTTTCCAAGTGAAGTTGATGCTGCTGATCCAGAAATCACACCTGGAGAATAAAATTTCTGCTTCTTTAGTCTCTTCTTCATCTTCCTTCAGATATTAAATTTGGATCTTCTTGTGGGCAAATTATAAGTGTGATTATGTAGAATTTATTCATTCATTCAGTGGCTCTGTATCAACTCTATGTACCAAGGTAAGCATTTACCAGGCCTTTCAGTGTACTGAGGCAGCTGAGACAGGGACCTAACTCTGGTGCCACAAGAGTGAATGGATAAATGCAGTAAGAGAATGGGAGAAGGGAGGGGTCATCTCCAGCAGTAATAAGAATAGCTAAAGGTGGTTGGGTTTTGTTTTTAAGCTAAGAGCTGCATTACTATGTGCCAGAGACCTTAGTAGGTCCTTTTATAAGTCCCGGTCATTTCCTTCTCACAACAACCTGGAGAAAGGCACTGTTATGACCTCCGCTTTGCAGGTGGGGACACTGAGGCAATGAGAATTTATTTAACTACCTAAGATCACACAACTAGAAGTAAGGGTGCTGGAGTTTGAACCCAGGCATTCTGGCTCCTCAGCAAGGGAGGGGTGGGGAGAGCACTGCCAGGAAGTGCCGAGGATGGTGGTAGGTTTGGTTCATTTGAAATGGAAAAAGGATGCTTGGAGGGCTCTCTCTGCAAAGGCACAGCGTGAGCAACGCCTGGCTGGTAACAGGCAGGTGGGGGTGATAGGGACTGGTCCTAGTAGCCAAGCCAAGGGGAGTGGTGGAGGGTAAGACTGAGAAGCCAGGGTAAGGCCTGCTCATAGAGGACTTCAAATGCTGGGCTGAGGAGTTTCAACCCTTTCATCGGAAGCACTGGGGAGTCATGGGAGAGTTCTCAGGAAGGAGGGGTGTGGATGTCATTACAGAAGCAGCAGATTTTACCTTGGCAGTCACCAAAAGGCCACTCCTCTCTCACCATCGAAGCCCCCATTTGTGCAGTTGGCAGCAGACAGGGCCAGTTCTTCCGAGGCCAGGGCCCTGAAGATTGGGGGAGGTTCTCCTTATGAGTCCCTGCCAGGGGAGCATCACAGCCCCAGAGAGGGGGAGGTGCCATGGCAGGTTGAGGGGATGCTGGGAAGAAGCCTGGGGTTCTGAGAACATTTGTCCTTAACCGGCTGGACAGGTTAGAAAACACCAGATATCAGAAGTCATGTGGTTGAGGGCAGCCTGCTCCTCATTCTGCTTGGCTTTCCGTGCCCAAGCACGGGAGGTGACACTCACAGGGCTCTTCTGAAAGGGTGCCACTGCTTAGACCTGGGCTGTTTAGAATGTTTAAACTTCTCATATCATTGTGCTTTTTAAAAAACAATGTCTACCTATGTAGAAAATTTGAAAATATAGAAAAATACAAAGGAGAAAAAAAATCACGTTAATCTTTTATCTTACAAACGCGTTAAGATTCTTCTTATTTCACATAAAGGGGTACTTGGATATCTCACTCTCCATTTTCTCATGCCTTGATGATACAAGGTTGTATAAGCACTGTTAGCAGATTTCTGTATCTTAAAAATTTTTAAACTGCCTTAAAATTTTTTTTTGACTTGGGATATTAGGTGAAGAAGGGGCTATAAATAGAGTGCCCAAGGAAGCATGCGTTAAAGATTGTTAAAAAGAAAAGTAAAAGGTTGTTGCTTCTGACCTAGAAGACAAACCACTCAGCTTTTTGGACTAACCTAGTCTTTTAATAAGACATAAATGATGTTCTGGCTTTTCCTGCTGACCCAGCTTGTTGTGGTTAGAATAGGGAGGGGCCTTAAAGCAACCTCAGACTTGGTGCTTGTGTTGATGCTTCCTCCAGTCGTCCAGCCTGCTGTCCATCAACCCTCACCTCCTCCTCCAGGCAGCCTTCCTAGATCATTCGTGCTTGTTATCCACATCATTCACTTGGCACTTCCCTCACATATAAGTTTGAGACAATAATATTACTTACCTTCCAGGTTTTTGTGATGATTAAATGAGATAGTGTGTAAAGTCCCTAGCATAGTATCCTGTACTCAAATAATAGACTCAAAACCTATTGACTCCTTTCCTCCCACCTGGCACTGTTTCCTTTTGTTATCATTTTGTATTTATTTCCTTATCTCCTTATAAGACTGAGGCTTCTTGAGGTCAGGCACAATGTGCACATTCTAGTTTCTCATGACCTTTATGGTGTATGATAGTGTGTACTCTGCAGTTATTCACACCATAGAGTCCCTTTAATCAATTTTAATTTTTAGCACCTTTCAAAGCTAAAAATATTAGCCATCATTTACTGAACTCTTGCTGTATACCAGGTGCACATTATCTCATTAAATTTTTTTTCTTTGAAAACAACTCCATTAAGGCATTGGTATTATGTCTATTTGACAGATGAAGAAACGGAGGCTTAGAGGGGTTAGGAAGCTTGCCCAGGTTTCCGTGGCTCATCTCACTGAGCTGTGATCCGCACTCGGGGAGCCCGGCTCCAGAGCTTTTGGTCATACTGCCTTGTAGACAGCAAGCATGATCTGTTTCCATTTGGACAAGAATGAGCCTTAACTGATTCCAAATAGGAATTCTATATAGATAGCACAGTTCCATCAATGCATTCTAGAGGAACATCAACTCCCATTGCACTCTCTGTTCTCTTCCAGCATTTGGCACTTCTTGTTTTTGATTGGAATCAGTCTCATATCTGCCTCTGTATCTGACTGCGCTGGTGTGAGTCCATTAACTGTTCTGATCTCAGTTTCCTAATCTGTAAACTGGAACAGTAATACTTATGGTGCCATATCTTACAGGGTGGTTAAGAGGATCAGATGAAATGCTGTGTGTACAGCCCTTTAGAAATGAAAACTGACGTACTGATATGTTAGGTCCTAGTTTTCCCCATGCGCCGTTTAGGCTAAATGTTCCACGAGGGCATTTGTTCCTGTTCTTATTTTTCAGTAGAGTCTAACACAATGCCTTAAAGGCTAATAACGATGATGCTGAGAGCACTGGGTAAGTACCTTACACACATCATTTCCTTTCATCCCCACAACAGCACTGTAAGGCAGGTACCATCAGTCACATTTTATAGACTTGGAAACTGAGCCTTAGAAGTCAGGTAATTTACTCAAGGTCTTGTGGTTAATGCAGGGACTTGAACACAGGCCGGTGGACTCCAGAGACAGTGTTCTAGACACTGTGCTGTCTAGAGCTTAGTCATTATTTGTGGAATGAGTGAATAAATACCTGAATGAAGTTGGTGGCTGAAAATCTGGTAATAGTTTTCTCAAATTCAGATCTGCCTTAGGATTATAAATTACTCCCCCATCAGCTCTCCTGGTGTAATCCAGTGTGCTCATGTCCTCTTCATCCCAGCAAGTTTTCTGAGAATTTGATCAAGGATGTACTGCTTACAAATTCATTGAGACTCCTCTTAGTAATGGAAAACCTGTGTATTTTAATTTCTCTTTAGATTGGCTTTGGTACCACAATGTGGGATGGAGGAAGAGAGGGGATTTAAACAGATGCTAAGCTGTCTAACTGACCAACTTGCTTGTAAGACATTAGCAGCTGCTGTTTTAATCATTAATGAAGCACAAGCCTTGTAGTCTGGGAGGCATGTCAAAAATCCTGTTTTGGGTTTTGGTTTAAAATTGAGTGTAATGGAGAGAGACCAATTCCTTCATCTCAGAGAATTGGGCTGCAAGTCTTTGAGAGCTGGGAACAAGGACAGGGCCCCGTAATAGGACACCATTGAGGGTTTTTTTTGCCGCTTCTCAAAGGAGAAATCACACAGGGATCTGGCATGTCATTAATCAAAATAGGGAATGAAGCCTGAGAAATGATGTTGCTTGGGGTTCGAAAACTGAATTTGCTAGTGGCTTCCAGAGAGTGAGAATCCCTTGTGTTAACCCTGGAAATCTTAAGCCAGCAATTCAAAGAATCACAGGATTCTAGCTGGAAGGGCCATTAGTGGCATGTGGTCCACTCCCTAATTTTTACAGGTGGAGAAACTGAGGCCCGGAGAGGGTGGGCAACTTGCCAAGGTCCCACAGTGAGTCATGGCACAGCTGGATTAAGAGCCCAGTTTTATGACTCCTAAGTGTCTTCCTACTTACATTCTGGCCTCTTGCCAGCCATGTGTTTGTATATGAACAGGGAGGCTAAGCAAGGAGTACTAAGTGTACCATTTAATGGAGGGGCCATTTTTTACTCAGCCTCGTGAAAGGTAAACAGTTTTCTATTGTTTGAAAGTTAATTTCCTGATTTAGACTGGGCTTGGTGGGGGTGTGTATGACTATATAGTTCCAGATTTGATGGTTCAAACGAAATTAGTTCAGCAGAGCAGGTGTAGCTTAGTGGTTGCATGCCTGCTTCACATGTACAAGATTCTGGGTTCAATCCCCGGTACCCCCTTAAAAAAAAAATTAATTCAGAAAATCACCCTTGATCCTTTGTTTTATCTACTTTTTTTACACTGGTCCAGAAGAGAGAAAATAACCCCAGGCTAGGACTTGGTCTGGGATTGTCATAGCTCTGCTGCTTATTTGCTTTGTGACTTTGGGTAGGTCATGTCCTGCCTGGTTACTCATCTGAAGATCCTGGGTTGAACGACAGGGTCAAATTCGTTCCTAGGCCTCAAGTTTAAGGATTCTGTAATTCTAAGTCCTGAATACAAAGTGGCTTTTAGTTTTTCTTAAGACCTTTACCCTCCCTAGAAAACTCTACTTTCTTTTGTATCCAATTTAATATATATATATTTGCCTTTAATATTTTTTATTGAGATATAGTTTACTCGCAGTTCCATAGATCTTAATTGTTGCAGTTCATCAGTGAGTTTTTTTAAATGCATACACCCTTTTAATCCATGACCCTGTCGATACAGAACATCATATCGCCCGAGCACACCCCTCCAGAGGCAACCACTGATCTCAATTCTTTCACCATAGGTTAGTTTTGCCTGTTCTAGAATTTCATAGACATGGAGTCATACATTATGTACCCTGTTGTGTTGAATCCAATATTTTGAAGAGGCTTTCTGCTTTCCTCCTCCAGTTCTGAGAAATCACATACATCATCTTCTCTGGGTGCCATTTTGAAAGGCCATGTAGTCTGGGGGTTTGCCAGTCCCCCTGAGCTGCTGTGAGAAGAGAGGGCCCTCTGCCAGGGGACCGCCATCTTGTCTGCTGAGTGCGATGGAAGAGACGGAGAGAACAGCTTGATTTCCAGACTCCAGGCTGAATTTGTTTCTATAATTGTTGGTGTCACAGTCTTCTCACTTGTCAAGTGGGCAAATCAGATCCACCAGCAGTTGAGAGACACTAACTCTGACACCCAAAAATGTCACTTGTCATGGCACGTTTCTGACAAGGTGCCCCTGAGATGCACTCATTTCCACTTCGCAAATCCTTTTGAACATAAAGACAGATTTCTCCAGGGGTGAGCAATGACGAGAGGAGAGGAGGTCAGGGAGGGGCTGAGCAGATAACAGAGGAATTATGCTGTGCCTTGGAGCTTCTGTGGACCCTTGTGATGTGGGGCTTGAGTAATGGTGTGAGAGTTTTGTTTTCTGTTGTTGTTTTCTCCCTCCTTTCATAATATCTAGCATTTTGTTTCCTCATCTTCATTTTCACCTCCTCTAACTTAGTCCAGACCTGATCATGCCTGGGTCATTGTGGTACCACCCAAATGGTTTCCTTCCTTCCATTCTCCCTCCTTTTCTATGCTTGGCTGCCACTCAGAACTTCTGACAAATCTACCTCTTGTTCAGAAACCTCCTAGAACTCTCCGTCTCCTTCAGAATGAATTATAAGCTGCGCCTGGCATTCAGGGCCCTCACTGGCAGGACGTCTTCCTTCCTTCTGCTGAGCCCTGCCCATCCCCACCTCCCTGCTTGCCTTTGCTCACCATGCTTGGGACCCTGCATGGCATCCCTTCTTCACTCTTGTGCATGTGGCAGAGTCATCTACCCTCCTGCTGCCACAGAACTGCCCAGAGCCTCCAAACTGTGGTGGCACTTCCACTTTATATTTATATGAATTTAATAATTTTATGATTATTTATTTCAATATCAAGTGGAGGGAGGGTGGGGTGTGCTTTTGAATTCAAAGGTGATTAATGTGTCTGCCTGCCCAGAGAGGAGCTAACCATCCAGTGGGTCACATCCTGGGTGGGTGAGAGGAGAGAAGAGGGAGCTAGCATCTCTATCCTCTTAAGGTTTTGTCTCATTGGATCCTCCTGACCTTGTGAGCTGGGCATTTTTATCTCTGTTGTGACTTCCTCTGAATTACACAGCCAATAGATACTAGCCAGGACTGAAACACAGTGAAAACCCGTAGCACAGCCTGGATGTTTTCTACCACACCACACTGGCATTGTCCGGTTGTTGGGAGCGAGGCAGGTGGGCCCTGTGTCCTCTGGGCTGGGGGTCAGGTCGTTGAGATCAGGATACTTGCTGTTCCCACATCGCCTCCACTTGCATGCTGCTGGCAGAGATTTCCTCCAGGGTTTGGGCCAGGTGATGCCTAAGGCTCTGCCTAAAAGTGGTCCCTCTCTGGGCTCTGCTTCTCAAGGAGATGGTGAGCCCCTTTAGGGGACTGTGGACTGTATCCCTTTGTTCTAGGGCCAGGAGAAGTGCCCTCAGGGCAATTCGGTACTTTCCAGGAAGACTTCTGAAACTGTGCATTGCCAGCTTACTGATGAAGTCAGCCTGAAGGGCAGAGAACAACTCTCTGTATCCTTTCCTGGGGTATATTAAGTGCCTCCCTAGATCCAGCATTGCTCAGAACCTAAATTAAGGATGTATATCTGGAGGAGGGCAGAGTCTCTGTATCATGGTGGTGTTTTCATTTTTCAGCCTTTCATGTTTGCTATATGATGATGCACGTTGCTTTTTGTTATACAGAATTGCTTTGTTGGGAGAGAGACCACCCAGCCTTACAGGTTTAGAGGCAGTGATGGCACAGAGGAGCTTGAGGACGTACTTGTGGCTGAGTGACAGCAGAAATTAAAGCTCTCGATTGGGTCCTCAGTGAATGGAAAATCCTCCAAGGATAGGGGACTCCAAATAAAAGTCAGGCCAAAGTCTAGCAATCCCCCCTTCCCCTGCCTGCCTCCACCTTAAGAAGCACCTTTTTGCTCAGTGGTTGAGCACTGGCTTCCCACATATGGGTTCTGGGGTTCAGTCCCGGACCCTGGTACCTCAAAAAGGGAAAAAAGAAAAGAGTATATAAAATGAGTATGCCTTCTGGAGCCAGGCTGCTGGATTTGAATCCCTGCTCCACCACTTTCCAGCTTTGTGATTTGAGTGAGGCTTCTGAACCTTTGTATGTCTCAGTTTCCTTATTGATAAAAATGGAGATAATAATAGAACCTACCTAGTAGGGTTCTTAGAAGAAATAGTTAATTTTTGTAAAGTGCCTAGAACTGTAGTGATACAGATTAAATGCCGTGTATGTGTTTGGAAAATAAATTGAATACTTTCCAAAAAGAAGCACCTTTTTGGGGGTAGCTCACTGCTCTAGGTGCACTGGCAGTTTGCTGTATGATGGGTGGGGGGAGGTGGGGTGGCGACAGCCCCTCCTAGAATCTCTGAGTACCTACTCTGCTTGGTGCTAGGGGTATGTGGGGTTCAACTGCTGCCCCCAGGGAGTTGGCACTGAGAGGGAGGAGGACACCAGAATACTTCATCTCAATACCCAGGGCAAGCCCTTGACAGAAGTGGGTCTAGGGCACTGTGGGAGGCTCAGAGGAGCGGTGCTGAGTCTCCTGGGGTGGACTGGGGAGAAGGAAGTTTCCTGAGAGGTGCTGCCTGGACCTGGTTTTGAAGGATGTGTAGAAGCTGACCAAACAAAGAGAGAAGGGAGTTGGAGGAGGGAAGGGGTACCTTTCAGCTGGTCACTGAACCTCATAAAGTGAGGGCTCTTGTTTGAGAGAATGTCCCAAGGGCTCTTCAGTGTAAAAACTGGTAGAATTAGAGAGAAGAGTATAAAAGGGTACCTGCCTCAGCGCTCCACCAAGGGACAGGGTGAAGGCTGGTGCAGGGGAGGGGACCAGCTTCTTGGGCATGGCCCTCCAGAAGCCCCAAGTGGGATGGTAAAGCTGTCGTTTGAGAAAGGGCCTGTGCTGGCACACAGGCCCCAGCCCTCCTGCAGGGCTGTTGGAGTAAGAGGTAGTGCCTAGTGCCAGCTAAGGGGTCCTTCCACCAGGGCCAGCATTCAGGCCGCCTCCTACCCCAGGGGCTGCCTTCTCTTTCTGTTTGTTTGTTTGTTTGCCCTTCATTGAATGGGTATTAACAAATGTACACATTCTTGTTTTTTTAAAAAAAGACAATTAGAGGTGTATAAAGTAAACGTAACATATCCACGTTGCAGACGTATATAGAGTATAAAGCAAAAGTCCCCACTTTCCCAACTCCACCCATCTCCCCAGCTGCTTTGTGTGCAGTCCTTGGTCTGTAAAGCTTTTCTTACATAGGTGGGTTCCTGCTCCAGGTTTCACTTAGAACATTGTGCATAGCATTCCACAGAGTGGATGCACTGTCTGTACAGCCGTCCTCCTCTTGGTGAATGGTTTTTGTGACCTCACAATGCTGTAGCAAATATCGTTGTCCATCTTTGTTCTATGGTTTAGATTTGTAGAAATAAAATGCCTGAGTCAGACCACAGATACTGCCAAATTGCCCTCCAAAAAGTTGTTCCAAATTAGATTCCCCTTGACAGAGCCCAGGAGTACCTGTTTTCCCTGCACGCTCATGAATGTGGGATATTATTAATCTTTTACGTTTTTGCCCATGCTCTCTAATGAGAAAACCACCTGGCACCTGGGGGATTAAAGCTATGCGCCCTCGGCCCACTTCCCTGCTAAGCACCATGTCCCCTGGGAGTGTGGAGGTGGGAGCTGCCCGCTGGGGGGCTGCAGAGACTCATAGTGTCTCACCCCACCCGGCCCCTCCTGCACTCCTGGCTTCCCCTGCCCTATAAAAGGCCAGCCAGGACCTGTACTTTTTTCAAAGGGTGTTCTTTCCTAAGAAACCTTTTGGTCACCGTTTTTCAATTGGTTTTCAAATGAAGTCTATCAAATGCTTCATTTCCTTGTCTCATCTGCCTGCCAGTTTTAAACTGCCACTCCAGGGTAGCAATCCTTCATGCCCAAGCTCAAATTCCTGTATTTTACTGGTGACATGTAAGCCTTGAGAATTCACAGCATCCTCCCATGTGAATGTTACTCTGCTTTGTCTCTAACCCACTAAGATAAAGTGAGATCGAGCATTTTGTACATCCTTTAGTTAGAGTCAGAACGGAGGAGTAAAATTCCATTTCCCCCAAGTCTAATGAGCATTCTCAGAGACAGGTTTTCAGATTCGGTTACTGCCAGAGTGAGTTAGAAGGGGGTGGGTGGGTGGATGAGGGAACCGTCATCGATGAGGGCTGCAGGTCATTTTCCTCCCAGCAACCCCAGGCAGCGGGTGTCCTTTTCTCTGAGTCACCTGCCAGAGACCTCAGCGTGAGTGACGGAGTTAGACATGCACTTAGGGCGGCCCACACCACAGCCCCCATCCCTCCTGAGAAGGGTGGCTCTAAGCAGACCCTGAGAGCCACCATCTCAGATCTCCTCACCCTGGAGGCTCAGAGGAAGGCAGCACCTCCTTCCTGCTGGGTCCTGTGCCCTCCCACCCCGCCTCAGTTTCTCCTCCTTCCCTTCCTAGGGCTGATATAGGGTTTCCCAGATATCACCATTTCTGCTCACTCCTGGGGACCACCTTCATGGTTTTGCCATGAATTACCTAAACTGTTATTTATAGAATATTTTCTTTATAGTGACTCCCTTTTTGTACTCGCTCCTGTATTTTGAAAACCGGCATCACTTGACTTGGTTAAAAATAACAACAACAAAAAAGAAGAATAAAAATAAATAAATACAATGAAAACAAAACCAAATTATTCTAGCCAGATGCTGTGGCCTCCCTAAGGTTCCCTGCCCTGCCGAGGCGGCCTCTTTGTTAAGGAAGGGAGCGTGAGAAGTTTTGAATGGTGGTAGCTGGGCTCACACCCAGCAGGGATAGGAGCAGGAGACTCTAGGGAACTGAGTCAGTGCTGTTTAACACCACTTACCTGGCCCTCCTGTAGTCACCCCCCTGCCGTGTCCACAGTGCCATCTTTGGGGGGTGCTCTCCCAGCCTCTCGCCCCACTAGAACGTGCACCTTCCCGGGGCATCTGGGCGTTTCTTCTGCCTTTCCTTCCACCATGTCGGCTCCCTTCTCTTCCTCTCTTGTTCACGTGGTGAGAATCTGCTCTTTCCAAGCTCAGCTAAATGCCGTGCCTACTGAGACATGTCCTTGGTTGAAAGAACCATTGTCCTTATGCAGGTGCTCCAGTTCTCCCTGTGAACTCTTTTCATATACCCATCACGGCCCTGACAAGACTGTGGAGTAGAGGGCTGTGTGTTTTTTATCTTGTGAGACCCTGAGCTCCCAGAGGAGGTGCTTTGTAGCATCTGTGCTCTCAGCCCAATCGGGAGCTGCTGGGGGCTGGAACAGGCCTGGTCAGAGATGAAGCCTGGTAATGAAGGCTTCCTCAGTGCAGGAAGCCCACATTGAGACCTGTTTTCTGTCATGCTAGATGCTCAGTAAATGTGGCTGATGGTTTCAATTCCCCACTCTAGTGAGGCGTGCATGGCATGAAACTCCCACGGAGAGGGGTTAAATTGAGGTCCTCTGCACTTGTCCCTGAGGTCCTGATGTTCCCTTGGCCTTGACCTGCTCTGGCTTCCTTCCTCCAGCTCCCCACCCACCTAGTCTTCAGTATCGTGTAGTACTCAGTGACTCCCTCTGGCTTTCTGACTCCTGCTTGGGGAATCTTTCACTGCTCTGGGGACCCTAGGCACTGTCACTTTGGCTTTGCCCACCACCCTCGCTGGGCAGGCCTGGTTCTGTATTCTACCTCCCCTCCCCCTAGCACTGCAAGACCACAACACACCACATGGCCTGGGTCTTGTTGGTCCATAGGGGCATGGGAGGGAGGTTGTAGATGTAGGTGAGGTGGCAGGTGGGGAAGGAAGCACCAAACACTTCCTTGGGGCACCCATCACTGTTCACTCTGCTGGTCTCCCCCGTAGCAAGAGGGCCCTGTGGACCAGCTGCGGAGCTGCAGGGGCACAGCTGGGCAGGTTGCAACACACAAGGGCACTCAGCCAGCTGAGAGACTGGAGCTGCCTCTGCTCTGAGAAAGGGGCACTTTTCTCTCCTTTGTACAGAAGCTCCGTAGGGGCTAGCGGTGGCCCTGGCACCTTCCCAGCTGGGCTCCACACTCTCCAAGTTGGGGACTGTGGTGACCCATCTGGCACCTGGAGCGCCCTATACTGCAGGTCTCAATGAAAAGGTGAATGAATGGAATTCAGGTCAGGTGGTCTTTCAGATTGAAACTGTCAGACTGAGGAATTTCACTAAAAACCAATTCAGGGATATAGTCACTTAATGTCCCCAAGCCTTGGTTTCCTCATGTATGACCTAGGATTGCGTAAA